>JAVFHW010061818.1:0-90512 GCA_032159205.1 Eurystomus glaucurus suahelicus
AAAAAAAAAAAAAAAACCCCAAAAAGAGCAAACCAACTTAAGAACTCAGCCCGCTTTGATATTGTATTCGATGCGCAGAATAATTCCTTTAAATGCATAAAGTAATAGTGCTGGGGCAGGTCAAGTATAGCAAAGCTTGTGCCCATTTGGGGCAGTAAATGGCTTTCCCAGCTGATGAAGATGGTCTTAATGCCAGCTCTTCAGCTAGACAAGAAATACCATTTTCCCACAAGTTTCTTGGAGGGGATGAAAGTGAGGGAAGAGTTAGAAGCTGCAAAAGCAAACATCCTATAAAACGTTTTTCATTTTGCCAGTAATGACCAGTTTTTACTCAGATTATGGAAGAAAACAGCCACTCCACAGTACTGTTTAAATCTCTTGTAAGTTAGAAAATTCACCTTCAGTTTACTTGGCTAGATTTCATTGGCCTGCCATTTTCCTTTTAACTCCCATAGCGCATATATTTTTCTTCTGTATTTACAATTCATTCTTACCATTGTGTCTAGATTCATCAGCAAAAGCTGAACAGTTCTCCGGGTGAGGGAAAACAGATTGAGAATATTATTTCCATGAGGCTATGCTAATCTGCCTGCTTTACATATTACTGTCTATCGTGTTTTGCAGTAGGGTCACAAATCTAAAACTCCTAATATGAAAGAGTACATCTGGTTTGCTTTTTAAAGTTTGGTTAAGGACAGACAACTCTGGGGAGAACAGGGAAACTCAGTACCTCAGTCAATAGTATCAGATCCTCCAATGTAAACGGCGGATCCTAAAGACACTGATGTTATATCCCAGTAAAGCAGGGTAAAGATTGTTGTTTAAACCCCAGTCTTCCTCTCCAAAGGAAGTCTTGTCCTTGTACATAGATCTGTATTCTCCAAAGCCTTTATATTGGGGCTTACGTAGAAGGAGCCCACATGCATTGATGTGGAAGCCCAGTACCTTTATGCTTCTTTTGAACACATGCACGCCAGCCAGCTCCTCCTTACTGTACCATCTCCGGAATTGTATGAATGTTCTTATTCAGCCTCAGAGTTGGATAAAAAATTCTGCCAAGAATACAATGTCCCAGAACATAGTACAAGACTGTGCAGGAGAAGAGCATTCACACCTGTTCCACTCCATGGTACATGGCAGAATTATAAAACTTCAGAGGTGCGGAGACCAGACCGTGGGTTCTCTGTGGAACAGAATGGGTAGAGCACTAGGAGCCACTCCCTTGTGACAAAAATTTGTGCAGATCAATTTCTGGTTATAACTGGGCAGATAATTTAAATTATACATATTTAAATGCTTTCTTGCTTGAGCTCTGAGTGTATTTGTTTTATAAAAGCAAGAGAAAAACCCTTGCTGTTGAGAGTTAAATGGAGCACGAGTAAGCAAATACAGTTTTCTGAAACTAGTTCAGTTTCTGAACCTAGTTTTCTAAGGCTCCATTAAAGAGGCAAAATGAAGTAGGTAAATCCGGACTTTAAATAGAATGCAGCATGTGCAGCATGATAACTTTGCTGTATTATAAAGGTAATAGCTAATTATTAAGCTTTTGGGGTTTATAGTAAAAAGAAAGTAAAAGATTCAAACAAATAAAAAAGATGGACTCACAACACTCTCAAGACCATGTCTTTCTCCTGTCCCCCACCTCCCAAGCCATGCTGATAACTTTTCTTTACCCTTGAAGATCAGGAAAGAGTTTCTTGGGAAGGTACCAGACTTATCATTACCTTGAACCCTTCACATCCGTTTTGTATTAGGTATCTGCCATAAACCAAAATGTTCAGCCTATGTGCCAGGGATAAAGAAGACAGAAGAATCATATCATGCTGCCCTTCTCTTCAATGAGTAGAGTAACAAATCTCTGAGGAGGCTAGAGAACTGAAGACAATAAAGAAATGTAACAGATAGCTTTAATAAACTAAAAATAGTGAGCCCAATGTATCTTCTAGCTTCCACAGGGCTTCCTGTCTTTGAGATGAGCTCTATCATTGCTGCCTTCTGCAAACAGTACCTTAGGGACAAGAGCTGTTATGTTCTGCAGTGTTTAATACACACCTACCTTATTTCACAGGCCCGTTTTCCATGGCCTTGTGCCATGCCTAGTCATTTATATTTGTAGAAAAAGAGTGCAAGAATACTAGCTTCTGTCAGTGGCAGCAAGGAAGCTCTGATGGATGGGACATTACCATGATATTGGAGCTTCACATCCACCACAAAGTTCTTGGGTACCTTTGGATAGATATTTTAATCCCTGCTTGGCCTTCATTTTAATTAATTTAACTTTAATGTATGTCTCTTCCCTATAAGCAATACTGCACTGATTTTGAGGCTCCGAAGTGTAATTTTGGGAGAAGTGAAGCTAAGAGATTTCTCTGTCTTGGCAGCAGCCTCCACCAATAGGCGTAAATGGTGAAAGGTTAGGAACTAAAGAGGCAAATTCTGAAAAGCTTTTTTTTTCCCAAGATTTTGACAACAATGGTTAAAAAACATAGTGAAAGATTAGGGAGATTTTGGGTTTTGTTTGTTTTGTGGGGCTTTTTATCACCTCAGTGAAAAAGTCAGAGTTTGAATCTCTTATTCTATCTTGTTGGAAAAAGCAAGCACTTAGCTCAGCAATTCTACAATCTGAGGCCCATTAGGAGATGCAGAGATATAGCAATCCCACCAGGATTTACGTTCCTACTTCGCTAGAGCTAAAAGACAGAGCTGCCACTTTCATATTAAAACATTTGGTCCCTGAAGCATGCTTACCACACCATCAGTATTCACAACAAATTCTTTGTCTCTTGCCAAGGAGCACCTTTGGTACCACAGGAAGGCATAGAAAATAGAAGACAAATTCCATTGCTTCCTGCAATACAGAGATGCCTGCAATTCTTCTTAAAGCTATTGTTGATGGACAGCATTTTTAAGAGCATCTCTTTGTTGATTCTTGCTAATGTGTTGATGATAATCCTACACTTAGAAAGCTCCGATACAGTAAACTTGAACACCTCTGGGTATGCTACAGAATAAAAAATTGCTGAGAAGCCCATTAACATGCAGATCACTCTCAGCACACCAGTAATGCCCAGCATTTTCAACCTGAGAGCAAACATTTAAGCAAAAGGTATTGTGGACTATAAACCCAGCCACTGCTCTTTTACCCTGCCCGGATAACAATGCCTTTATGAAATGAGACACTGTGTAAATGAAAAACAGAAGGGGCAAGACGAGGAAACCAGAAAGAGGTATTTGGTCAGCGTGGTAGAAAGCAACCTCTTCTATGTGGCTGCTGTCTGTCTGATGACAAACAGCAGGTGGAGGCAGGAAAGTTTTCCCATGATATCACATGTGTTTTTCCAGTGCACATCAACAGAGGTGAGAAGAAAGATACATCTCCACAGTGCAGCTATAGCACCATTTTACCAAAGTTTCATTGCTCTTGGAGCACCTTTCCTGCTTCCCTAAGGGTGTGCACTGCCCAGTGGGTTAGCAAATACCAGAGACAATTGAACTACCCTTGTGCCCCTTTGCTTGCAGTGCTTATCATGGGAGTACTACAGAACATACTCAAGTGGAAGTGGTAGCTCTTCATAACACCCTTTGGCCATCTCCTAGGTTTATGGAGGAAAAGGCAGAATGGCACTAGAAAAAGTAAGTCAGAAGCTCTTTAGAAGCCAGAGCTAACAAAGCATTTCACAAGTATATTCAAGAAGTATTGGTCATACTACTCAGTCACCTCACAGGGACAGGAATGGAGGAAGGGGTGGGGGTGTTGCTCTCTATGCTAAGGAATGGGTAAACTGTGAAGAGTTGTCCCTGAAGAATAGCCATGAGAAGGTTGAGAGCCTATGGGTAAGAATTAGAGATCATAACAATAAAGGGAGCCTTGTGGCTAGTGTTCACTACAGGCCTGATCAAGAGGAGGCTATTGATGAAGCCTGCATACTCCAGCTCCAGGAGACATCACACTCTGTCGCGATTCGCCCACACGGGGTCACGGGTCCACCCACAAGGGATGTGGTCCCGCCCACCAGGGCCCCAGACCACTCCCCAAATGGAATCAAGGGAGAGGCACTTCTCTCCAAATCCACAACAAATTGCAGGAGCCAGACACACCCCCCTTATGAAAATATATGTTTATTTATACTAAGCAAAATCTATTCTATGAAGCACTCTTATATCTTACAATCTATGTCTTATCCAAATACCGCAATACTGTTATCACAGCCTATGGAGTCTATGCCTTCACAGCACGATAATTAAAAGATCTTTCAATGTTTAATAACTGCTAAAGAGTTCACCCAGGCAAGGAATAGGAAAACCAAGAGTTTGAGGGGTAGAAATAAGGGTCTTACTAGAGAGAAAGGTCTCTATCTCTATATGGATATGTTGTGAGTGTATGTAAATGCAGAAGATATCTCAGAGTCGTTCCCTTCTTTGCCTGGAATCAAGCCAATCTGGTCAATCTGAATTTTAACAGCTTGTGCCTTTAAAATTCAGTTCCGGCAACTCCAGCCGATGTTTCTCGGGGTGGGGGGATGGGGGTGGCTCCCTGGCAGCCTTCCCTTTCTTTTCTTCCTCCCTCCTGTTGTCTCCTTAAGGCAGTTTATAGAAGTTCGTTTGAAAGCAGGTAACAGTCAAGGTCACCTGCCTCTTTCAGAAAAGGCAGCTGTTTCTTCTTTGAATCCAGCGAAAATTCCTGACTGGAGCAAAGTCAAGACAGAAACACCTCTCCCCAGGCATCTCTGGGCAAGTTTACCCCCCTGTACAAGCTTCTTGTTCCCGGCTTGTGACTGGGGCGGGAATTAGAGAATTGGACTCACGGCTTGCTATGCAGGTAGGAGCAGTTTGTCTAGATTCTCAACATATATCAGATGGTGGAAGAATCGCTGCCAACTCCCGGCTATCAGCCTGGTCTTCGGTCAGCTCCCAGCAAGGAAGGGAATTGCTCTCTCTCGGTGGTGGCGCAGGCGGAAAAGAGAAAGAGGCGGGGCTTTCTTCTGCTTTTATACTGTCCGTTATCTTCAGATTCTAGAAGAATCCAGGCACTTCTCTGCCATTCCTGGCAGTCCTAGCAGCTGCAAAGCATCTCTGGGGAAGGAAATTCACTGTCTCAATGAGACATAAATCTCCGTTCACTACACACTCGCAGGCTGCCATCCTGCTGGGGGACTTTAACCACCCTGACATTTGCTGGAAAAGTAGCATGGCAAGCTGTCGGCAATCTAGGAGATTCCTGGAGTGCCTGGATGACAACTTGCTAAAGCAAGTAATTGACAGCCAAGCAAGTATCACATCTGAGGGGATGTGACATTAGACCTAATGGTGACCAATGCAAGTGAACTCATTGAGGACATCAAGATTGGAGGCAGCCTGGGCTGCAGTGACCACACAGTGGTTCAGTTCACTGTCCTAAGGGGTAGAGGACAGATGAAAAGCAAAGTCAGCAACTTAAATTTTAGGAAAGCAAACCTCCAGCTCTTCAAGGAGTTGATCAGCAGGACCCCTTGGGAAGCAGTCCTCAGAGGTGAAGGAATAGAGCAGAACTGGCAGATCTTTAAGGAGGCTTTTCGTAGAGCGCAAGAGCTCTCAATACCCATGTGCAGGAAATCAGGCAAGATAGGAAAGAAACCGGCATGGCTGAGTCAAGAACTGCTGGTTGAACTAAAGAACAAGATGAAACTGCACAAACAGTTGAAACTGGGACAGGTAACCTGGGAAGAGTACAGGGATGCTGCCTGGTTATGTAGGGACAAAGTCAGGAAGGCCAAGGAGCAGCTAGAGCAGAACTTGGGGAGGGATACAAAGGAAAACAAGAAGACATTCTTTAAGTATCTAAATCAGAAAAGGAGGGTCAAAGAAGGTGTATCACCCCTGGTGATAAACAATGGCAAAGTAGTAACAACAGACAAGGAGAAGGCTGACGTACTCAACAACATTTTTGCCTCAGTTTTCACTGGCAACCCCTCTTCTCACAGCCCTGAAGCTGATGGCCAAAAAGACAGGGACCAGGTAGAAAAAGTCCATCCCACTGTGAGCAAGGACAAGGTTCGTGACTATCTGAGGAACCTTAACCCACACAAGTCCATGGGACCTGATGAGATGCATCCCAGAACACTGAGGGAATTAGCTGATGCAGTTGCCAAGCCACTGTCCATAACATTTGAAAAGTCCTGGCAGTCAGGTGAAGTCACTAGTGATTGGAAAAAGGGAAATATCATACCCATCTTTAAAAAGGGTAACAAAGAAGACCCTGGAAACTACCGACCTGTCAGCCTCACCTCTGTGCCTGGGAAGATCATGGAACAGATCCTCCTGGAGGACATGCTAAGGCACATGGAGGACAGGGAGGTAATCTTAGGTAGTCAGCATGGATTTACTAGGGGCAAGTCCTGCGTGACCAACCTAGTGGCCTTTTACAGGCCACTGTGATTGCATCAGTCTACAAGGGAAAACCTATAGATGTCATCTATCTGGACTCCGCAAGGCCTTTGACATGGGCGCCCACAACAAATTTACTCTAAGTTGGAGAATTATGGGCTCAGTGGCGTAGTGGTTTAGTAAAGCTGAGGCGGTTCAGTCCCTGCCGGCAGCCGAGCCACATGGCCACTGCCACTGCCTCCCCCACCGCAGGCAAAAAAAAAAGTTTTAAAATGCCTTTTTGAGTTGAGATAAGGAGAGTTTAATGCAGTGAAACATAAGAAACAATCGCAGTAGCAACAGCAATAACAACAGTGAGAAAAGCATTATACAAAATAAGTGATAACGTGTAGACAAACAGATGGACCTGAGCAGATTGGTCGCACACCTCGAGTTGCCCTGCAGAACCGGAACTGGCCCCGGGGCATGATGTCAGCATGGTATGGAATAGCCCAGCTGCACCAAATTAACCCTCTCCTGGCTGAACTAGGACGGGTGGGTGGACTGTTCAGTAGATAAAGAACTGGCTGGATAGTCGCATCCAGAGAGTGATGGTCAATGGTTTGATGTCCAGATGGAGGAAGGTGATGAGTGGTGTCCCTCAGGGGTCTGTGCTAGGACCAGTGTAGTTTAATATCTTCATAAATGATATTGACAGTGGCATTGACAGCACCCTCAGCAAGTTTGCGGATGATACCAAGCTGGATGGTGCAGCTGATATGCGAGAGAGATGGGGTGCCATCTAGAGGGACTTGGATAAGCTGGAGAGGTAGGCCCATATGAACCTTATGAGGTTCAACAAGGCCAAGTGCAGGGTCCTGCACCTGGGCCAAAGCAACCAGCATTATCAGTATAGGCTGGGAGAAGATATACTGGAGAGCAGCCCTGTGGAAAGCAGCTTGGGAGTGCTGGTGGATGAAAAACTGGATATGAGGCACCAGTGTGCAAAGGCAGCCTAGAAGGCCAATCACATCCTGGGCTGCATCAAAAGAAGTGTGGCCAGCAGATCAAGAGAGATGATTCTGCCCCTCTACTCTGCCCTGGTGAGACCTCATCTGGAGTGTTGCATCCAGTTCTGGAGCCCTCACCACAAGAAGGATGTGGACATATTGGAGTGTGTCCAGAGAAGGGCCACCAAAATGATCAGGGGAATGGAGCATCTCTCATATGAAGACAGGCTGAGAGAGTTGGGGCTGTTCAGCCTGGAGAAGAGAAGGCTCCAGAGGGACCTTATAGTGACCTTCCAGTACCTGAAGGGGGCCTACAGCAAGGCAGGGGAAGGTCTATTTAAAAGGGTTTGTAGTGATAGGACAAGGAGTAATAGCTTTAAGCTGGGAAAGGATAGATTTAGGTTGGATATTAGGAAAAAGTTCTTTAGCATGAGGGTGATAGATCACTGGAATGGGCTGCCCCGAGAGATGGTGGAGGCCCCATCCCTGGAGTCATTCAAGGTCAGGCTTGATGGACCTCTGAGCAATGTGACCTAGGTAGAGATGTCCCTGCTCATGTAGAGAGGTTGGACTTGATGACCTCTGGAGGTCCCTTCCAGCCTGGAACATTCTATGACTCTGTCTGCATCTGGCTTTTGCCTGAGAAAGCACCTAGCTGGTACACAGCCACTGCAGAGAACCAGGGGAGGTAGGCTTGTGAGACAGCAGGTGATCTGGACAGTGCAGACACACCCAGTGGTCCCTTGTCAGAGTTATTTTCCTAGAGACCGTGTTAGATTGTTCCCAGTTCCAAAATAAGCAAGTGGAGATGCAGGCTCAAAGTCAGACTATAAGCACAGAAAATGGAAGTTTGAGCAGACACGTCACAAGCAGCCTTCACCATTATTTGAGCTTTCACTTCTGCAGCTACTGGCAGTAAGTCCTGGTAATTTGCAGCATTTTACCTTCAGTTGCTCTCCAAGTACTTGTAAATCTGCCTAGCCCTAACTATTGAAGCTGTATCCTTGAATGGTGTATTTCACCACACATTCCTCTTTAATTGCAGTTTGCAGCATTTTAGAATTTCTCTTTGAAAGAGATTAAAACACATAGGCATATAACACTTTTATTTTGGGACTAGAAATGTCCATGGTTGATTGTTACTTAGAAACAAATACTGCATTTTAAATTACTATCTATCTTAATTTAAATTGACTTTCAAGTGTAGGCAAGCTGTTAGTTCTCTAACCTCTACAGCATACAACTGAAATTAGGCTGCTCAAATGCTCAGATTTCTGTTTATGGTAAAAGTTCCTCTCCATCTTAGCCATCACGTTCTTATCTGCACTGTTTAACTTTGTGTTAATGGTGTCTCAGTTTTGACCTGTAACCTCATTTTCTCTATCATTTCCAGTTCAGATATCAACTTGACTGAATTATGTTGGCATATTATTTTCCTATAGATAAATGGGAAACATTTTCTAGTCTTGATTATCTTGGTAAATGAAATGCATAAAAATATGAAACTTCACGGAAGGGAGCAATGCACCCTGACTGGTAAGCATTTCAACAAAGACCCTATACAGCAACTATCTTACAATAGAGCAGCTTTCATTTGCTGCAGGCAGATGCACGTGCAACAAGAGCATCTTTCTCACCTCAGCTCATAGTCCTACAGAACTGGAAAGTAGTTTAGTATCCTTTGAAAGTTGCAAAGAATTACAAAAATCTCTAATACCTTCTGCTATGGGGTTATAAAGAGCCAGAATAACCAAATGATATTTTCCACATGTAGTGCATATCTGCAGGCATCTACCTCGCCAGCTTTACACTCCTCCCAAAGGCAAAGGCCTTACCCTAGAGCAGACACTGTCTCTGACGATTAAGCCTCCTGCAACCACTTGGCTCAGCCTTGCAGGGTTGAGCACATCTGATGTTTTGTTTCTGACCCATCTGCTTTCCTGAGAAGTCCCTTCCACCAAATTTTTATCATCTTCAACATGCATCGGTGCAGACAGCTAATTCTGTGCTGCCTGTAGTCCTTTCCCCAGCTGCTCAGTTAGCTGTGTCTTCATACTGGTTTGAGGAACTAATGTGGCCACCAAGTGCTTATGGTCAAAGGTGTCTGCTGGTGAATAGCTCAGTTACCAAAGACCATACTGGGGCACCCTCACACTTGCAAGGGAACACCCTAGTGACTGATGTCTCAGAACAGATAGACACAGCAGACAGCACCACAGATCAGCTGCCGGAAGATTGTGAAATAAATGTAACAAAACCAGGTGTAGTGCTAGCAATTAACAGCAAAAAGTCCTTGATAAAGGGCTAAAATTATGCTTATTATGCTTATTACACAGGTGCCATGAACTAACTAACTGTATACTTTCATTGGGAAGTCCTTCACAGATGTTTCAGACTCACTGGAAAATAAGGCTTGCACAAGAGTTGTAAGTATTTTTTCCTCACACATTTTGAGCAGCAATGTCTTCTACCAGGCAGTGGGAAGATGACTTACAGAGCTGCTCATCTTCTGCATCCCCTGAGCAATTTGTGGTTTTCTTTTAAAGAATAACACAAGGAAAAGTGTAAGAAAGGGATCTTCATGAAACTAAACAAAAGGGGAATGGCAAAAGGTGGACCAAGTTGTGCAACAACAAGTATTCTTCAAAACCACACTTTTTTTTTCAAATACATACAAAAGACTCCTGTGGCCTACTTTAAAATACACTTCAAACTGACCACCTTAATCAAGTCTATTTTTAGTACAGGTTTTGTTTTGATTTATTTTAAAAGTCACATACCAAGTCCACATACATTATTGTTATATCCTGAGCTCACAAACAGATGCAATTTCACACCTACATTTTCACTGGGACAATTATTAGCACATTTGGACAGTTACAAACTCCGGATGGTGCGATATAGGTATTTTCCATAGTGTCTTTTACATTTATTATGTATTTGTATTCAGTGACACAACGGGAACAAAATCAAAGTTTGGGGCTTTTTAGACTGATCACTGATCAAAGCTGTGGGAAAAGTAGTTAATGTCCTCCAGAGACAGTAATCTAGTTTCCTCAACAGGAATAACAGATGGGTGACACAAAAAGGGCCAGATAAGGGCAACAGTAAAAAGAGCATCAATTGTATTAAATAAGCTGTAGTCTCAGCTTGCACTTGTCTAACCACTTCCAAGGGCTGCTGTTTGAAGGCACCAAGACAGATGCCCATAGAAATTAGAGAAATGGACTAAACTGACTTAACAAAAAACCCTTCTACTCTGACAGAAGGCTCAAACCTATCAAGCACATATACCACCATTGAACATGACATTCTCTCATAGTGTCTTCCATTATAGGCAATTTTTTGCTGGAGTCTGATATTGCATGTAAATGATGTATTTCTCAAGTCCTGGGACTGCAAATAGCTGGGAAATAAGTGAAAAAAAAATGCTTATTAACAAAGATTGTCCGTTATTCTTTTCTTGGAGAGAGAGAAGCAGATCTGCTTGTCTTTTTTAAATCTCTTCTGTTGTTGTTAAAGGATTTAAACCCTTTTCCTGCTCAGATGTAAATCATAGTTTAGTTCCTTGCTCAAAAGAAACCACAGAAATTAGGAAACCAGAAACTAAATCCTCATTGTTATTTTTACACTGTATCACATCTGTTTCCCAGCTTATATATTAATTACATTAGTCCATCTGAAAAGCCACCACTCACACTCCAAAAATGCCTGACCAAACTGTATTATGTTTTGGGGGCATTTTCAAATATTTGCTTGTGGACTCTTGCACTGAGTAGCAGCAATAGTCCCCCATGTATGCAGTTCTAAACTCTTAAACTAGACAGCAGAGTGGAACTGGAATATAAAACTGCACTGCAGAAGAATCTATCTTTTTTGGTAGAGCACAACTATAGTACTACTCATGACAGACTAACTACTCATTTATTTAAGGAGACAAGCTGCCCATGCTTTTCCACATCTCCAAAGAGAATACGCATAACTATTCAGAGGTAGTGACAGCAGAATCCACGGCAGCAGGAAAACAGAGCAAAAGAAAAGAGGATTATTTTTCTTAAAAGTGTGACTCAGTTATGGAATTGGTCTCTGCAGTAGCATTTAAGCACACATTTTCTAACACTGCACAGTGCTAATGGCTCCCCTATGACTACTGCAGAACTCTAGCCACTCATACCAACACTAAATGGACATATCCCACTGGCAATATAGAGCTGTTGGAAGACTTTTCTGGAGGAGCTTTTTTGGCATACCTGGCAAGTCTTTGTCAGGTTAATGTAATCATTGAAGACCATCCTGTAACATCCAACAGGCATAGCATGTTAGTTATTTTTAAAGCACTCTGCTATTTGAGTCCCATGATTTGCACAGTTCTACTAATTCTACTCATAGTTATTTTTATTTCTCTACCACTAGAACCTGAAAATAAATTTGAGAGACAACAATTTCCTAATGCATGTTCTATTTCATCAAACCATGGTGATGCTGGCAGCCTTAACAAATGACAGTCTCTCCAGGACTGTGTGATTTCACCCTCTCTTTCGTCTTTTTGGCACTTTCTTAATATGCTAGGTCAGAAATTTTGGCCTTATGGATTATGCCTTAGTCCCAGAAGGCAAACAAACAGATTCTTCCTGGTTTGTTGGCACTAGACTTAATGCCTCTGTTGTGTTATGTATAAAGTATCTGTTGTATCTAGGACACGAGTCATTAATTGTTTTTCAGATTCATAAAAAGGACTTTCTGATTCCTAATGGAACAGAGCATCTATTACAGCTGTTGAACTAATTCAGAGGACAAAAAACTGAAAACTGGCTATTGAAGCTGGTCAAACATAAGTAAGTTAGAAATTCTTGGGGAAATAACAATGAACATCTGTAAAAATATTTGCATCAGTATCTTTGATACCCGTTTTTAAAAATTCTTTGATGCTTGATACAAACTTCAAACAAGTCAGCTCTTGGGAGTATATTTTTGTGTGTGGAATTTTTCATAAGTTTTTAGTTAATATAATGTTTCTGTGGAAATAAGTGCACAAATTCTAAATACAATCCGGTTTTCCACCAGAGTTCATGCAACAAGCAGGAGAACATTTACATACTTCTGAAAGAAACGTGATTTTCTGAATAGTTGTTAGTATTTTGTACTTATTGTATAGAAATCCTCTATTTATCCTCTTTAAGGGTTTGCTTTATTTTGTTTTACTTTATATACAGACATACCCAGTTTGAGAGCTCTTAAACTAGTGTCTCCTCTGTTTGGTGTTCTATAAAAATAAAAAGTGCTAAAAGCATCATTTGTTTAGTATACTTTTAGTTTATCACTGTGAATTATTCTTAGCAGTCTATTTTCCTAATCTTTTAAATCACAGGCTTATCATTTTTTTTGTCACAGGCTTATAACTGTTTTATAATCACTAGTAACAGAAAAATCAGATGTTATGGCATTGCCTCTTGCACTACTGATGTAGTAGAGAAGGGGAAGCAAAATATAACCAGAAGGTATCTACTGACTTGAAAGTTCCATGAATTATTTAGCTTATCCAGCTACATGTTATAATTACTGTATCCAGTTTAACTACTGGGAGAGAAAAATGCCAGCTGAAATATCTTCAGACCTGAAAGCACTGCTGAACCCTGTGCTAGATAAAAAAGCCTAACATTTTAACTGGTGGTAAGCAGTATACAAATTCCATTTCAAGCATAGTTGGTACAAAGAGGGGTCAAACATGAGAGAAAAGCCCAGGGCTCTCATCAGCCATTTTGACCTCAGTGTTTAAAAGTATTTTGAGATTATGAACAGGAAGGAAAAGAAATTGTATTTAAGTGCAATCAGAGTAACCAGTAGTGACCCTCGTTATATACTACATCTTTTTTTTTTTTTTTGAAAAGTCTACTTTTATGTACTAAAAATAAATTGTCAGACTCATAACATATTTATAAAGAAAGCCTTCTCATGCGTGTATCCATGACAACCTAGATTTATATTTTGAACTCCAGAAAGTTGTTACAGCACAGCTTACATAAATTACTTTAAAGAATGTAACAAGATAAGATGGTTTGCTACCCGAGGTATTTTATTTGGCAGAATATGTAATATTTCAACTATATCGAAGCATACAGGAAAACAAAAGCAATGTGCAGTGGCTTGAAACCAGTCTTGTCATAAAGTAAACATTTTTAATACAAGGAAAATGTGGAAGCTCTTTATGACAAAGCACACTGGAAATTAAAAAGTCCCTGAAGACTTAGTAATTGAATATTAGCATGCCATAGCTGGGAAAGCAAAGAAACATAACAGAAATGGGAAGCGTACATTGCCTGAAATAAATAAAACTCCTTTCATTTACACATGTATGCTGCCTACTGGGATTCCATCTGGCCTGCTTTGGGCATAGGCAACCGATTTTTTTTCTCTCTTACCTAGGGAAAAGGGTCCACTTTCACTATATTGAGCATTACTAAAACTGCATGTCTGTTACACATGCATTTTCTTGCATTTGGCTGGAGAGGTGTAGTGTATTATTTATATAATAGATTAACACAGAAGGCAATTTTCAAGTACAATATGGAAACAGTGAGAAGATACTTCATGACATTTTCCAAAATGGGTATCAGTGACTTCCCTACCATTTTGTTGTCAAATAAATGTATTATCTCCCTTGGAAAGAGACTTTGAGGGAAATCATTTCAGTAACTGTTTAATACACTGCTAAGAATTCAAGTGCTGTTAACAGTTACATTCCCTTTGAAAACTGTTCTGTGCAGCAACTGCTGCTTTAGACTGCAAGCCAGCAAAGCCAAAAAGCTGACAAGCTCATAACAGACTTCCCTTGAACTTTCTGTTGACAGGAAAAGTTCTCAACATCAGCAATGCAATGCCTGGGTGACACACTGCCAGGCAGCCTGGCACTGGGTGGATTCATTATTTCTAGACCCACAATAGGGCCCCAGGGGCTCTGTTCATGGGTGAGCCCCAGTGCAGAAGTTTCTAGCTGAGGGCTGCCCAACAAGATTAAAGTGAAATTCAATACCTCCATCAAATGCAGCAACACAAAGTTCCTCTGTAAGCCCCAAACACAGGCTTCAAGGACTGCAGCCACCCATGAGCTGTGCTTTGCAAAATTCTGACCACAGAAAAGTAACAGAGGTTAGGCTGACACTGGGATGCTATAAATCTTGCAGCCCAAGCTCCTGAAAGCAGAACCAGCAGATGAGAGGGATATTTACCCTGCATATGTCCCTAGCTGGTCAACTGTAGCTTTTTGTGGCCTGTTGTCTCCTCCCTCATTTCCTGATAGGTGGGAAATAGTAACTCTATGGCTTCCGCTTCTTATCTGGATGATGGCCTGAATGTGCAACAGAAGAACTGAGAGGGTCTTGGCAGTCCCTTTGCTCTTTTTTCTCACTGTGCTACGGCAAACTGAGGAATAATTTTGTGTGTAATTCCAATGTCGTTTTAGTCACTCATGTAAATATTTGTGGCCACAGTTCCTGAAATTCACTAGTACTATGAAAAGTGTTACGTAGGCAAAGATACTGATTTTAGTGGAAGGATTCTGTAAAAAAACATCATTATAAACATATAAAACATTAACTGGATTTCTTTTTCTTTGCATATTATGGTAGATTATTTTCTACAGCCGAGTACTACATTTTATTTCATGAAATGTCTTTTATTGACACTACTCAATACTTTTCAGCTTTACTAATATAGTACAAACTTGAGTCTGCCTTCAGCTTCTTTCAGTTCTCCATGAAAGAGCAGAAAATGTGCAGCAGAAATTAAATCCCTTAAGAGCCACCAACATTTATAATCTCTCCTAAAATTTTGTGACAATAATGTGAAAATACATAATAGCTCCCATGATGTATAAGAGAAGGAACCTGAGTGACTGATTTACCAGAGAATGATACTGCATTTTAACTAGAAGTCTTGAGAATACTGCTCCTTTGTACATGTGCAACAAGACAGGAGTCCTGTGTCCTGTCCTGCCCCAATTTGATTGAACTAGACACCTGTACCTATAATGAGAGCCTGTATCAAGAAACATATATCACAAAGGCAACGTAGCAACATTTGAATTTCTTTTATTAGTCAGATATAGCCATAAGTGGTAAATAAACCTCTCAGTGGTAAAAAGGTTACACTTTGCTACATCTTCGGTAAGCATTTATTAGAGGAAAGTTTTAAAACATGTTTATGCAACTTTTATTCTTTGTATTTTAGACGGTAGGTTTAGCATAACTGTTTAAACAGTTTATTCTTCTGGTATCTAATGGTTTTCCATGACCCATTAAACATACTACCTAACATATGCCCATCAACCAGCACAATGGACGTACATTGGTTTTGTGCAGATAGCAATGGCTCTAGGGCCATTGCGGGTATATACTTCTGAGAGTTAAAACCTAAAACAGATGCCAAGCTATGCAAGTGTGATAGCACATAAAATTCCATGCAATTTAAATGCATTAATTGAAACTGTTAAGCAATCTTATTTGGTAGGTTTCCTCAGGTGTTAATTAAAGACAGCGTCAAGCTATTGTACACGGAGGAGTGGAAAATCAGTGTTTTGCATCAACATTTAGATACCATGAAGTTAGGACTATATCTCTGGTCTACAATTATCCAGTACACAGCACATGAAAAGTTTTTCTTTTGCACTGCTTTAATAACAAGAACGAATTATCTTGAAAGTTACAATTTTTCAAACACCACTTTAAAATATGGTTCCTGTTGAACAGTCCCTATGAACTAAGCTTGAACAATGTTACATGACAAGGGCTACATACCATGAAATGTAAAATGGAAATAAGTGTTATTAGTACAAATTTCAGAGCCCTAGTATTCTGCCTTGCTGCTACTTTTCCATGTGTTTAAATGCTCTCTTCTAACCTGATCCTTCTCCACTAAGCTAAGTGTAAAGCAAAGAAAGCACCAAATACATTGTTTTTCCCATCTCCCGTGTCACCAGGTTCCCTGCCCCATTCACCATGGGCCCACACTTTTCCTGTTCTTCCTTTTTTTTCTGATATACCTGTAAAAGCCTCTCTTGTTACCCTTCAATTTCTTCACCAGATTCAACTCCAAATGGACTTTTGCTTTCCTAACTCCATCCCTGCATGCTCAGAGTATGTCTCTGGATTCCTTCTAGGCCACCTGACGCTACTTCTACCTCTTATGCACTTCATTTTTATGTCTGAGTTTTGTCAGGAGCTACCTGTTTATCCATGTAGGCCTCCTGATTGATTTCCAGCTTGTCAGGAGTAGACCATTATTGATCTTTGGTGTGGATAACATTGAAAATTAACCAGCTCTCCTGGATCCTTCTTCTCTCCAAGACCATTTCCCATAGAATTCTTCCAAGCAGATCCCTGAACAGGCCAAAATCTGTGCTCCTGAATTATCTGATGGTCACTGCAGCCATAGTTGACCCTGACCTTCACATCTTTGACTGGTTCTTCCTTGTTTGTATGTATGACATTCAGCAGAACGGAGCTGTTTGGCTCCTTGATTAATTTTATCATCAAGTTGTCATCAAAGCACTCCAGAAACCTTTCAAGTGATTGCTGTGCTGAGCAGATACAAGTGTGAGCTAAGTCTCTCATGTGGCCTGTGAACCTGAGGCTTCTTTCCATTTTTGGAGGAGGCCGCAACTACTTCTTCCTGATCACTAATAGGTACGTGCGCCAGTCTTGAGGAACAAATCTTTTCCTATTTATGAAGCTGACAGTTTTTACAGAGTGGAGCTGAGTCTTTTCACACCTTCAAAGTCTGTGGATGAACATTTGGAGACAAATGCATACTCCTTGGCTCACAGCAATTACATCTGAGTCCTGGGTTAGTTTGCCTCTTGTCATTGCAGGACTGTAAGTTCTAAGGTGAGATACAGTCAGGTACATTCACACCAGTGAAGCCCTGGTTGTTCTTATTTTACAAATTAGACTAAGCTTTGTAACTGGTAGACTTTAGTGTCTTTCAACTCATGAATTAAGTGCTTTGCATAAGAACATTTTTGGGTTTGGTTTGGTTTACAGCAACTCTAGGTACTTAAACAGCCTCTTTAGAAAAAAAAGAGTAGTTGAATTTTTAATTGACAGTGGCACTTTACTTGTGGTAAATTTGCACTCATACAATGTTTTTCATCCTGAAAAAATACAAAATTTACCAATACCCATTCTAAATTTTTTAAAAGCCCTATTCAAGCATCTCACATCCCCTTTTACTGAAATGTAGACTTACCCATAGGATATGAATGACTGGTTAGCTTTGTATAGCAACTGTATGCAATAGATAAGGAAAGGGAATGAATCCAGTAAATAAATCCTTTTCCATTGCACAGTATAACTGGGAGGTAAACAGCATGCAAATACTTACCCAGGACAGGAATGGTGAAAGTAGCAACACTCTTAAGAGATTGCTGTAAAATGTATAAATAATCACACAGTAGAACTTCTTCTTATGCCTTACACACTAGGTCTACAAACCACTCTCCTGGCAGGCTTGGATTAAAAAAGGATCAATGCAGCTGCAGTAAGAGCTTTCAGATATCTCTACATCGGAGAATGCTGTGGTTTATTAAACAGCCATCAGGTAATAAAGACCAGTGAGGATTATATGCATTTTTACTTTTTTGAGGAGAGGAATTAGGATAAATAAGTCTAAGTGGGATGCTATAAATTTACCATTGCAATAAAACAGTAGTTTATTAAAAATTTATATATTGAAATATAATATTGATTTTATTAATGTCTGGGCCCTAACTGGCTGATTATTATTGTGGGGCTTCTTCTGTTTGCTATTCTCAAATAGTCACTGAGGATGTTTTATAAAAAGTGCTGTTTTGCCTTACATATGGTGTTTCACAATCTCAAACAGGGGAAAGGTATTCATGCTGAAATAGTTACCTAAGAACTAACCAGTTTTGGAATTTTTATCACTGGCTCTGCAGCTCCTTGGGATTTACAGACTGCTCCTGGTACATAAACTGTGCCTCTTGTCAGCAAAACTCATTTCCACACACCACTCACTGTATTAGTATAGCCCATGACTGGCATAGCTACCAGAGCTTGTACTCTCAGGTGGACTGCCTTTGTAATCCAGCTATCTGTGTTAGCAGAATGTGCCCAATCACAAGATGCCGTCACCTACTGTAATCCTGCAAGCTAGATGCACACCTCCATTTTATCTTTCAATTGTATTCTAAAGGTAAGCACTTAACAGCTGAGAAATTCATGGATGTGAGGAGCATGGTTCATACGTTAACCAGAAATGATCACCCGCAGCAGCACACAAGATCCTTATGTGGTACCTCACTGGCATTGTCTGAGCTACTTTTGCTCTATTGCTGTGCACAAGGATGAGAACACGTGGACAAAGACTCCAGCGTGAATGTGCTGTTCAGAAAAGAAGCAGCACAGAACCAGCAGCATGAATTCTGTGGTCTGTCACCATTTCAACACAAGGACATTTACAAGCATTCCTCTATGTTGTTTATGCATAAGATGGACAACAGGCAGGTATATATGTTTCAGTACTTGAGCTATTAACCAGTAATAATATATTGCTGAAGACACATTTGAATAATAATGTGTATTCAATGTTTCATAAATAGAGAACCGTGCTAAAAGGTGAAATCTGAGTCTAATTAAATTTCCCCATCTACTGCCTGTTTTATCTTAGGGGATATCCAGATACATGGAACCAATTGTGTCTTGAAATGCAATTTTTTTGATTTAGATTTTAAATTATGGGAGCAACATAAATTCTGATAGTAACATCAGTTCTATCTCTGTAAAATTAAGATACCAAAGTATTTTGCATATACAATCTTATTATCATCTTACCAATACAGGAACAGTGACTGTGACATGTTTAGGGAGATGAGAGGGCAAGGAACATGATAACAACAGAAGACAGTGACTACCTTCAGTTAGATTCAGTCTCTATTAAAACAGATCCTAATGTTGAGGCAGAATTATACAGTGAACCTAGGAGAGAAAAAGCTATCCTGGGTAGCACATAGGGCATTATTCAAAATGTTCCTAATAAAAAAGCTTTCCAAAGGTGTCAAAAGTGTACTTTGATTCAGCTTCCTTGCATGAGAAAAAAAAAGCCAACAACTTCATCATGGTAGTGCTTTAGAGAGGAAACATTCTGAAAACAAATAATAAGGAATGACAGCACAGAAAGTATTTTTTAGAACTTGGGTCAAATTTATAGCACCTGTCCAAGAAGATTTTAGAAGACCAAAATCAAGTCTACATGGCACTAAAAGATAAACAGGATGGCAGAAACAAGAGGGCATCTTTAAAGCGCCAAAGTCATGTTTAAGGAAGTGTAATAAAAATGATTATCACAGAATCATTGAATGGTGGGGGTTGGAAGGGACCTCTGGAGATCATCTAGTCCAACCCCGCTGCCCAAACATGTTCACCTAGATCAGGTTGCACAGGAATGCATCCAAGCAGGTATTGAAAGTATCCAGAGAAGAAGACTTTACAACCTCTCTGGGCAGCCTGTTCCAGTGCTCCATCACTCTCCCAGTAAAGTTTTTCCTGACATTGAGGTGGAACTTCCCGTGTTCCAGTTTGTGCCCATTGCCCCTTGTCCTATCACTGGGCAGCACTGAAAAGAGACTGGCCCCATCTTCCTGACACTCACCTTTCAGATATTTATAAACATTGATCAGATCCCCTCTCATCCTTGTCTTTTCCAGGCTAAACAGCCCCAGGAATCTCAGCCTTTCCTCATAAGAGAGATGCTCCAGGCACTTAATCATCTTTGTAGCCCTCCATTGGACTCTCTCCAGTATTTGCCTGTCTCTCTTGAACTGAGGAGCCCAGAACTGAACACAATACTCCAGATATGGATTCACCAGAGCAGAATAGAGGGGGAGGAGAACCTCCACTGACCTACGGGTCACACTCTTCATAATGCAACCCAGGATGCTATTGGCCTTCTTGGCCACAAAAGCATACTGTTGGCGCATGGTTAACTTACTATCCACCACGACCCCAAGATCCTTCTCTGCATAGCTGCTTTCCAGCAGGTCAGCCCTGAATTTCTACTGGTGCATAGGGTTATTCTTCCTCTCATGCAGGACACTATACTTCCCCTTATTTAACTTCATGAGGTTCCCCTCCACCCAACTCTCCAGCCTGTCCAGGTCTTGCTGAATGGCAGCACAGCCTTCCATTGTAGCAGCCACTCCTCCCAGTTTTGTATCATCAGCACACTTGCTGAGGGTACACTCCATCGCTTCATCCAGGTCATTAATGAAGACGTTGAACAAGACTGGACCCAGCACTGAT
The DNA here is from genome assembly GCA_032159205.1 of Eurystomus glaucurus suahelicus. Taxonomy (NCBI): domain Eukaryota; kingdom Metazoa; phylum Chordata; class Aves; order Coraciiformes; family Coraciidae; genus Eurystomus; species Eurystomus glaucurus. The sequence goes on from JAVFHW010061818.1 coordinate 20,666, forward strand.
CCCTGGGGAACAACACTAGCTACAGGCCTCCAACTGCACCCTGTGCAGCAGATCACAACCCTCTGAGCTCTATTGTTAAGCCAGTTCTCAATCCATCTCAGTCCTCTCATCTAACACACACTTCCTGAGCTTACCTATGAGGATGTTGTGTTAAGGCAGTGTCAAAAGCCTTGCTGAAGTCAAGGTAGACAAAATCTACTTGTGGGAGATGGAGCCCCCCATGTTGATGGGATGTCTTATTTTAAGTCAGCGAATAATAAACTACAGCTCCCATGGATCATTGTGAAGTCCGCCAGAAGCCAGAAGTCTGCCGGAAGCCCGCAAAAGCACGGCAGTAGAAAACTTGAAGAAAGAGGAAAAGTCTCTCTCTCTCTCCACCGTGCCGCACCCAGGAGCACATTGCTGCTGCCGCTATTGCCACCGGAGGGCCACCGCGGCCGCGTCCCGCTCCTGCTGCTAGGGCCACCACCTGATGTGCCGCGTGCTGTTCCAGCCGCCGGAAAAAGACTCTGGGAGTGGAATCGCTCTAAGCCGCTCTGAACTGACCTGCCAGGGCCAGAACTGGGAAAGTTCCCGCTGCTCTGGGAAGCCATCCCAAGCCAACCTGCTGCCCCACCTTCGCGCGCTGCTGCCAACTCCACGCTGCCACCACCCTGGCTGGAGCTGTGCCAAGCCGAGCCGCCACTGCTGCACGCCGCTTGAGCCAAGCCAAGCCCCATCATTGCTGCCATCGAAATCATCAAGGTTGCCACCCGGCTCCACAGGGACCATCGCGGAACGCCGAAAGGGTAGACAACGACATATACTCGCACACACACGCACCCACACCATACCATCCACATACAGGTCATATTTTGACGTAATTAAGTACTTATTTGCCCTATCCCCTTGGTGGTTTCCAGTCCTCCTCAGCTAAGGGGAGTGAGTGGGTGGGTGTGGCATGTCGTAATATTTCCATAGAGTAGGCATGGTTTTATGCAAATATATTTGGTAATAAATTCTTTGAATACTTGTTGGTCTCAGTAATTGCCTACGAGCTGGGTGGAAAGGTATCTCACTTTGCCCTCGATCCCCTTCCCCTTTAGGAGGCAGTATGGATGTCTGCGCCCGACCGCGACACTACTGCTCTCCTTTTGTCTACCCAGCTAGTCATGCCATTATAGATAGCTATCAAATTAGTTAAGCATGATTTGCTTAACTAAAGGGTTAACCCATTGGTGAACCCATGCCGACTACTCCTGATAACTTTCTTTTCCTCCATATGCTTAGAAATGACCTCCAGAATGAGCTGTTTCCTCACCTTTCCATGAATGGAGGTGAGGCTGACTGGTCTGTAATTGCCTGGGTCCTCCTTCTTGCCCTTTTTGAAGACTGGAGTGACATTGGCTTTCCTCCAGTCCTCATGCAACTCCCCTCTTCTCCATGATCTTTCAAAAATGGTGGAGAGTGGCTTAGCCACAATATCAGCCAGCTCTCTCAGCACTCGTAGGTGCATCCCATCCAGGTCCATGGATCTGTGAGTGTTCAGTTTACCCAAATGATCTGTAACCCAATCCTCATCGACCAGTGGGGAGTCCTCCTTCCTACAGACTATCTCTCTTGCTTCCAGAGACTGGGATGCCTTTGGGCTGGTCTTAGCAGTAAAGACTGGTAAATTCTGTCAGGTTAAAAACACAAGGCAGCAGAAAAGAGAATTTGAGGAGCAGTTGCAGAAGTTATAAACACACACATACACACACGTATATATATTTGCATATTTAAGCACACTGAGGAGGAGGAATTCTGCCAGGGAGTTTGTAAAGCCAGCAGGTGACTGACAGAATATAAAAGATTTCCCAGAAAAGATAAGGTCATAACAGAAAGCAAACGCAGTTTTCATAGCTGTGTTCACCATGGGCAGAAGAAGGACGTTTCTCATGTTGGGATAATTTCTGAGGAATTCCTTCTGCCTTGAAGTGAAGTCAAATGAAATAGAACATGCATTGACAAAAGGAACGATAATAGAACACTAGGGACAGATGACATTCAACTTAAGCTCATCTGGCTTGAAACTGCATGACATCAGAAAACTGGAAGGCATCAAATCTGATAGCAAATATTTTACAGGGTTCAGGAAGAGATTCAGGGAAAGAAAGGTCAGAAAGCCTCACCCATTTGTGAGACAAACTACTCTAGAACAGAATGAATGGAAACACAGATATAGTAAAACCATTAGCAGTTTTCTGAAGGAAAGACACTTCTTGCAAACATAAGAGTTCTTCAGGATATTTGATATGAACATGGACAAACAAGGTGGGTTTGATACAGCTTATCAGAGTTTTCAAAAGGCACTTGAGAGAGATTTTGTATTACAGATGCTTAAAAAAAAGACATTAGGGAAGTTTCAATGGAAAACTAGCAGCTAAACACTACTGGAAACAACTAAGTTGAAGGGCAAGATTTTGCACTAAAGCAATGCACAGTGCATTTTGGTCTCATGATATTAATCAGATTTATGTATGCCCTAGAAAAGTATAAAATGGTGACTGACAAAGTTTACCAATATTTGCTATTAGGCAACAAAATTAAAGATGATGCCCTAACATGAAGAAAGGCAGAAAGACCTTATTGATAAACGGTGAACTTTCATGCAGAGAAATTAATGCATACAAATAACACCAAACCCTAATTTTGTATACCTAATGATAGTCTCTGAGGTGGCTTTTACTACTGAAAAAGGAAATTTTAGGATAGTTCCATGAAAATGTCATCTCAGAGCTCAGCAGTGATTGAAAAATTAAAAAAACAGATGTTGAGAATTATTAGGAAAGAAAAAAGCGTAACAGCATAATGGTATTTTCTACTATATACATCCACAGCACATTTCATCTTCAACGTTGTGTAGGGTTTGATTCTTTATCTTAAAACAGTATATAGACTGGAAAAGTTCTGAAGAAGGTGACATTGATAATGGTAAGTGTAAATGGGAATAATTAAGCTGATGGGAGTCATTGCTCTGGGAAAGAGATAAGCAAAACAGGTATGATAGACATAAAATTGCAAATGGAAGAGCAAATGGGGACAGGAAACACTTGTTCAGTTGTTTTGTTTCTTTACAAGAACTAAGAGGCATTAAAGAAAACTAACAAGTACAAAATAAACAAAAAAACTGCTCCTCTTCACAGCCTGTAGAACTTAGTGTAGTATGCTTTGTCCAAGGACATCACAGATACATAGAAGTCACTGGGGTATCAGAAGAAATGTAACAAATTCACAGAGGAAAGAAAAAGTCCACCTATGTCTGTTAAATACAGAGAGTCCACATCTAGGTCTGAATGGCACTGTGCCAAAATGCTGGACTCTGGAGAGTGTCCTTAATAAGTCACTGTATGTCTGTCCTGTTCTCAGTGTTCCCTAATGGCGAGTGTCAAAGAGACAAATGGTGTGGGTGGACCCTGGGACACAGAAGAGGCTGTTCTTAGCCATGGTGTGATAACCTTAATAAATGAACATTTTGGGATACACAACCTTGACTGCTGTACAAACTTGCCTTTAAAAGGTCTAGAAATTTCTCGTCACATCAATACTTAAGAAAACAAAACAAAACTAAGCAGTGTGGTGATTTAAAAGAACAAAAATGGAGGAAGCTGAAAAGCTTTTTGCCTACAGAGGCAATAAAAAATTTTCCAACTCCCTGTCTCCCAATATTTGATGGAATGGTAGGTTACAATTAGATTACAGATCACAAACAATGGGAAACAGTGGCACTCATGCCAGCAGACTACACAACACTGGGTAGTAGTAAAAATATCTCAAATGTCAGTGTTACAGTAAAGTTTTCAGATCTGGAGTGGCCAGTTGCATTAAATTTTATTTGCAAGTTGCATAACAGAAAGCTTGGGAAATTTCTGCCCTAAGTGTGACAGCTACCACAGTCAGGCAACCTTAGGAAGATGGATACTTCTTAAAAAGTAGGTTTTTCCTCACTGGATCATAATGCACCTTTGTTACATCATTTCCTTTAACTGCCTTCTTGTGACTAGCAACATTAAAATAAATGTAAAAACAATTTCTCACTTAGAAGGGATTATATCTAACAGGCAACTGGTAGACCTTTTTGCCTGAAGTGTTATTCAATAACCAAGTTTGAGAAGAACTTATCTTAGTTTGAGAAAAAGCTCTGATCATCACCTTGATAGCCAAGAAAGTAAGGTTGTACCATTTTAGGACTACCCTTGTCAAATAAATCCATTTAAAACAAGGATAATGCTGTATTTGCTGAGAAAGTTTCTCAGGACTACTTTTTGCACTCTTGCTGCTTGCTTTTCTCCCTTCTTTTCTCAGCACAAGAATATTTGTGAATAACACAGCACAGCAGTTTCAAAGAATGTGCAGCATGTATGAGTTTGCTATGAAAGGAAAGTAAGTGGTGTCTGATTATCAGACCACTAAGAAAAATGAACTGCAATACATGAATGTTCTGGAATAACTCTTCCTAGATTTTATGAAAATCATATGATATCTGTAAAAATGTTTACTCACATTCTTTGCATTTGTACTCAGTACAAAATGTACATCAGCACAACCCTGTGTTACAACTTTCAGACAACCCAGTACAATTCAGAGAAATGTCACTCTTAGACATGTTGGGGTTTTTTTGTTTTGTTTCTTTTTCTTTTCTCAATTTTTCTGACATAAGTTCCCCATAACTACACCCTGCTGTCACATATCAAAGACAAATTGTCCAATTAATTAATTTTGCAATATGTTCATTGATAGAAGGTCTTTAAAGTATCAAAATAATATGACTGCACTAAGTAATCATCTTGATTATGCACTCTCTTCGTACTCCATACCTTGAGCAGGTATCTTTAAATAATGCTGGTGTGAACATGCAAACTACAAACTCTACAACACCCTGAGATTACTGTAATACAGAGCATGTCAAAGGATGACAACTGAAAAGTGGAATTTTTCTACGGAATCACAGATTGGCATTACAGATTGTGTGGAAACCACATTGGCATGCATACGGTGAAGAACATCAGAACAGACCAAAGTATCGTGACTGCAACGTTTGCTGACAGCAGCAAATGAAAGAGTGTAAGAATGAGGCAAGTGAACACATTCAATGGTGAGGGGCGATGGTGTCCTAGCACCCATATGTTTACAGCTTCCTGGATTTGAGGTGGTTTGTAATTCCTTAGCAGTCCTGAACTTCTGTGAGCTTCTGCTCTGTGAACATTTTCCAGTCTCCCACAAAACTCATTTGGCCTTTCTGGATCAGCAGCACCTGCCAGAATACAATCCTAAAAATACTTATACAATCCAAATGATTTGGCCAAGGGGTCAGCTGTTATGGAGCTACCTAAAAAAATGTAGTGTAAAGTTTAGTAACTTAAATAGCAGGAAAAAAAAACTGTAAAGAAAATGAAAAATTGCTTATACACAGATCTCTTTATATTGAATATTGTGCAGCATATGTATATATTCTTAACTTTCAGCATCACAAACATTTAAAAAGGTTAATTTCAACTAAAATTGGAATCTAAATGAAATTGCAAAAACAGAGACAATTTGTTACTAATTATGAGATATCTACTGAAAAGGAAGTGCTGCAGAAAATAGCTAATTTCTTTTCTTTTAATGCAATTAAGAAGAATTTAAAGCAGCTTACCCTACATCACACAGCTGATTACATGGTTTCAGAACACAAACAAAAAGAAGACAGCCACAGGCCAAACCTCAAATTTATTGAAGCTGAGGAAGTACTTTGATTTCAATAGTAATTGGAAAAGACTTAGAAGGAGTAACACAGTTCAAAGCATCTGTAATTATATATCCCTCTATATTTGCAATTTGGAAGGAAAGCATATTTTCAGTTTGCCTAGGTTCCCTTCAGCAGCTTGTGAAATCTGTCTTAATTTGATAAGTCAACATGGTAGTAATCAAGCTTCTAATATTTGTGCACTATAGTCCATTTCTTTGGGGAGCTGCAATTTACAGACGTCATGTTGCACAACATAACACCATTTCTATGTGTAAGGCCTCACTCTCCTTGATCAAACACCTACACAATTATCGTAGCACTGACTTGTAAAAAATAAACATGCTGTAAAATCTGTCATTATTAACAGAATACAAATTAGAAAAAAAAAATTGTACATAGGAGTCTGAAAGAAGCATGCTAACGTGTGAATATTCACATCCAAACTTTATAGTAAAACTGGGGCTTTTAAAAGCCTCTTCAGATTAGAGGAGGCAATACAGACTGCATCTACTGAGGAGCTTAAAACAGTGTAGAATATGGGAATACTTCTTGCTGGCAGTATGTGTCTGAGGGACAGCCTATACCACATTTGTTCTGTGATACCCAGGTGTCTCCTGCTGCTACCTGGGTGGACTTTAAAAATGTGACCCATAAAACCTAAAATAGCTTTATACTTCAATAGTTAAGAGAATTCTTCCTTCTCCATGCCATATTACCCTAGCTACCATTTGCAGAAGCCTGTGTATTTCTTTCCCACTTCATAAAGAAAGCTAATGGCACGATGTGCTATAGAAAGGGATCTTTGCCTTGACAACAGGAGCACACCACACCAAACCAGAAGGGACCTTTTGGGTCACTGAGTCTGCTACTCTGCTATCAGAGGTCTTTAACTCCTTTACTTAATGGAATATTTTGCCTTCCTCAGTATCTGGATCATTGTCCATTCAAATGTACTACAGCTGCATTGACACTGTCAGATGGGTAAGGCAGCTGAAGATGCCTTGTAAGCCTGTGTTACAGGACTTGAGAGCTTTTTAAGTCTCTAGACTAATTATTACCTGACATGAAGCAAGATAGAGGCACTGCTACTTTAGCAAGGTAAACCTTGCTAAGACATCATGGTATCTCATCCAGTGTTAAAGGTATGCATGCACATATGTGTGTGCGCAAAACTGGATAGCCACACAACAATACATTACACAGCACTGTGTGAATGGATGCCACTGTACAACCCCGAACTGTTGCGCTATCCTAAGGCTGTAGTATCCTAAAGTTGTATCTCCTCAGCTCCTTCCTCCTAGCTCAGCATTGACACAGTGAACAGAAAGAGAGATGCAAAAGTTACTTGCAGGACCTAACATGCATGCCTGAACTAAGAAAAATGTTCCCTTCTCCCAAATAATTCCATACCTCACATGGGTATATAATAGTTATGGAATCATAGAGTATCTCAAGTTGGAAAGGAGCCATAAGAATCATTGAGTCCAAGTCCTTGCTCTTTGCAGGACTATCTAAAGCTCAACTGTATGCCTCAGAGTACAGACACTCCTTTTTCACTGTTTCCATTAGGTGGCGAGTAATTACAGAGTTGCATTAGCACAAAACTAGCTGTATTCATGGAAATATAGGCCTGTAAGCATTCACAATGGAAAGAAGGAATTTATTGTGTATATGCCTTACAAGTTCCAAAAGATTTTGCTCTCTATATATGTAGTTTGAAATATATGACCTATGGATAAATATATGCTTTATATTCATTAAAACAGATCAGAAATGCCCATAGAAGTTTGATTTTTCTGATACATGCATTCATGCCAGTCATGTTTCACTGATAAATGTTAGTTAATATTATGGACAAGTGCAAGGACTACAGAACAACTTCACTGTTTTAAACATTTCAGTACCCAGTTCATAGTATTTTCAACACTTTGTATGCTTGCTTAAAAGATTGAATTTTCTATCTAGCTAATGCTGCAAATAGGCATGCAAATAGCATTAATGAAATATGATAGAATGTATGCTAACAGCTCTGTGAAAAGCAAGCATAGTACTAAATGTGTAGGCTGCATTTTTTAAGAGTGAAAAATTGGTGTGCAGACTCCCTGGCATTTAACATCCCCACAAGAAGTTCACAGGCACTTTGTTACCCTTTGACTGTTGAAGGCACAATTGCACATTAAATGTGTAAGTTTACTAAATCAGATTTTCTCCATTGGAATCCTGCCCTACCAAATTCACATAGTGAGCGGCATGATTTTCCAGCCCACTGAAGATGTTGACATTCACTGGATGTGACTTTTAAGGTATTAATTACCATTTGCATATGCAAGAATGAAAAAAGCTTAATTGGATTAATCTATTTATTGCTTTTTTCTAGAGAAATATTCTTGTTCTAAAAATCAATTCCCAGGAAAGTGACTGTTATAAATACATTACAATAAGAAGGAAACTAAGTGGGTAATAGACTGACATCTGAAAAGTGTCTGACATTGTGCAATGAAAATGTGTACAACAGGAACTGAGTTTGATAAAATTGGATCACTGGGAACCTACCACTTACAATATACACTATCTTGAATCCATACTGTATCATGTCATATTTCAGCTCCAGATGTGTAATTCATAAGCCATTTTCTCTACCTCTTGTGCATTTGTATACTTGTTCTCAAGCAAAAGTTGTCAAAATCAGTGGATTCAAAGAAATTTTTAAACAGGGAGAACAGCAAGTTCTGTAAGCCTCACCGCTCCATCATATTCTTTGTGTTGACCATCTGAAACATATAATAGGAATATTTTCTTATTCTTTGTTAAAAACCTAGCCTACTTCTGGTACATTGCACACAAATGAAGAACAAAGAAAAGCTAGTAGGCTCAGCCCCTTTTCTATTTTCATTTGTGCTTAGTAACAGAAAATGAAATTGCATCACAAATGAATAGAATTCTGTTTAAAATCTTTTCTTTTCTTTTTTTTTTGTGCCTAGATAGAAAGGAATAAAATAATTTAGGAACACTAATGGAAATCTCAGAGTACTTCTGTTGTCTTTCTCTCCTGATCTCTGGTGCTGAGGCAACCTGCAGAATATCTAATAACACTGCCAAAGAAACGTCACACAAACACAAAATTAGAAGGGAAAACCCCTTGATTGATTGATTTTATGACGTCAGTTTTACACTGATAAAGGAGACTAAGAGCATTTCAGAAGGTAGCTTTAAATATAGTTTTATTCTGCAAGAATGATTCACTTCATTTTTTTAACAGATGTCTTTGATAGATATCCATATAGATTTTGTCCATATAGATTAGCTGCGGCCATATAGAAATACAGTCTGTTCTAGGAAGGTGTGAAGGAATCAACAATCTCCTTTGAACTTCCTTCATATAGGGAAAAATTTTCTCTTTATTTCCTGTCTGTTTCTAGTTCAGCTAGTGTTTTGTTTGAAGGCCATTTCTTATTTTGTCGGGTCTAGACTGCTATGTTTCCTCTACATTTTTCGAGAAGAATCTATCTGAAAACATTTAATAATTGATACATTTAACTTTCTTTCCTTAGGAGATAGATTGCCATAGCTAAAAGGCTGACTTAAGCAGCGTCACTCTTGTAGCTCTTGAAATATGAGTTACTCTGAAAAACAGAAGATAAGTAAAAACTCATTGTAAATATGCATAAACAATAACATTCAGATTTCAGAATATAGCCACGTATTTACTTAAGGTCCTTCAGAGGCTGAGCCATGTAAAATGTGAATTTGATTTCCCTAATTACAAAAACTGCTCATGAGCTTAACAGAATACAGAGAGAATTAAAAGGATGCAATAAAGGCTAGTATTTTGGCACAAAATCTATTTTATACAGGATTATTCCATTATCTTAAGAAAAAAATCTTCAAGTCAAACCCTAATCATTGGTTAGTTCCTCAGTGAAAAGGAGAAGCTGACACAAAAGCAGACTTCTATTGGTGCTATCTGTGCACCATTCAGTACAGATGGAGGATTCTGGACTACCCCAGGGCCTGGGATACTGACTCCAAGGTAGGGCTGAGGAAAACTTCTCTTGGCCATTCTGGACTTCAGTACTACAGTCTATTCATGCCACAATTCTACCTAGACAGCAAGGCTTTGTGCTCCCTTCTCACAGGGAAGCGCACCATGGCAAATTTGGTGCTGCAGCTTGAAAGAGTAGGGAATGGCTATATACTTTACTAGTATGGTAGTAAGAATGACCCCAGAGTCCCACTGTAATGACTTCTGGCAATTACGCCCACAGGAGGATAGGACCTCATCAGGTTTATTGTACAAAACAAAATCAGTGCAAGGTAGCTTACTTTTGTTCTTGAATAACATGTAGGAAGGAATACTCCTGAAAGGAGTAAGAACTGCCATTAGATATGAGCAGGGTATGTAAGAGAAATAAGGCTGAACCAGAAACAATTATCTTTCTCTACGGCCTTGGAGAAGATTAACTTTTCACTTTAATTAGTGACATTTTACTGATACTGGCTCAAACTAGAACCCAAATACTAATGTCTGAAATCAGGGAACATTGCACTGCCCACACAGTCTGTTGCTGGAGTCTACATAAAAGGTGAAGAGATCTCTGTGCTATGAAAGGTTTACAAGTTGACACCAGTGAACTGAAGGCAGTCACTGGATTATTTTGTCAGCTATTCTGGCACAGTACTCAGTGTTTCACTGAGACTCTATGCTTACTACTCAGAAAAGTACAAGTCACTGTTTCAGACTTTAACAGTACAGTGGGCAGACATTAGCACTAACATAATTATTTAGGTTTGAGTGCCACACGTGAGCACAACACAAACATAAGCTCCACTGTAATTTCTGTACAATGGATGCTGTTTGCATGGGAGCGTGCTATGCCGGTTCAGCCATCATCATTTTATGCAGCCATCAGTTGCCTGATCACACAGGCCAACACTGAACTCAGCAACATCCCCTCAGAAGTCTTCTTTCAGACAGTCCTGTCATAGGTTCCTAGGGGCGCAGCTCCTCCACTGCCCACTGTAGTGCCAGCATTGCCTGCTGGATACAATGGACAGAGATGGCTCCCTCGGTGACCCTTCACATGGAAGAACACCACCGAGAGAGCTCAGCAAGATACAACCAGCCCCAGCAGAAGCCACACCCAACTTGAAGCTCTTCCAACTAATCAGCTCCAGGTTGATATAATCCTGGCCTTAGCCACCACCCCAACCACGACCACCTGGGTGAGGGCAGAGCCACAGGGGGGCCAGGTTCTGCCTCTGGAACATGAAGCCAATGAGGAAAACAAAACATTCTGCTAGGTTGTGACTCATTCACAGGTCCACTCAAACTTGGGGCCCATAACTCAGGCCCCAGCACTTCAGAGTAGTGGGACAGAAATATGGCAGCAGTGTGTTTAAATAGAAAGGCTGTGGATGAGTAATTTTCCTCAGGGCACCCTGCAGCATTTTGCCAGCTTCCAACTCCACAGCTCCCTGTCAGCCTCAGCAAGGCATCTCCAATGCATCTCAAGCATTGTGTGCAGTCCCTGGTGGTTAGGGAAGAGTGCTGCAGAGTGAGTTGGGAAACTGAACTGGTGTCTGGGAGACGATAGCTTGGGAGAATAGTAACAGCATCTGAGAGAAACCCATGCTTCAGCTTTTAAAGCTGAGTATCTTTAGCTGTTCATGTTTTTCCATTATGTATTGTGAATGTAACTTCTGTACCAAGCCGCTTATACTTAAACATCATGCATGGATTTCCTTTTAATAATATGACAATCTTGTTATTTCCACAATAGATGTTGCACTGATAATTAGATATTTAAAGATAACTTCTTTTGTCCCTTGTGTTGCTGTCATAAGTTGAATCTCAATTTGTAAGAGGAAAAAGTAAAAGATGAGTATTGATCCAACAGTGCAAACAAGTTGATTTCTGCAACTGGGAACATTTCTGTTTCCAGCTAGAAATAACATTTTACTAAAAATCTTTAAATTGTGTCTCTCTGTGGTTTCCAAGCTCTGCTCAGTGAAAAATGTAGGTACTACTTATAATGATCTGCAGTATGACAAAGGAGTAAGTAAAAGGCGCATACAGCTCTCCAACACCCATCTCAAGAGTTCTTTGTTGTTACATTTTATTCTCTCTGTAGACTTATTTTGCTCTATTTTCCTTTTATAGAGCTATAGGACTTAATGCCCAAATTACAGTGGAATATATTCTTAAGCGAAGATAGCTGTAAAGAAGGATCTGCTCTCTACTTCCATCACTAAAAACAAAACTCAAAGCCTAACATGTCCACACCACCATCAGATAAACAACAAAAAAGATTAGACAGTCTGGTAATATAAGAAAAACAGTAAGAGAGGAAGTGATGTAAGTAGGCTTCACAGAATTATAGTACAATTCCAAAAGTTGTACTGTACAACAATCCCAGGTGCAGGACTATTTCCCAGTCCAAACCAGCCATGTCATACTGGTGGTAGTCAGTGAAGAATGCACTTGAACCGTATACTTCTTTAGACCTCGCTTTTTTTTTTTTTCAGCTTAATGAAATAGCTCCTTGTGTGGAGAAAAAAAGATATTTGAATAGTTTATATTTCATATTTGATATTATTCTTCTTGAAAGGAAATTATTTGCAGAAAAATTTTGAAAAAAATTACACTCATGTTGTAACAAGTGGTTTACAATTTTAATAGATTTATATGTAAAAGGAAAACAATAAACACTAACTGGATGGCACATTTTGTACAGCCTTTTATAAGTCATGTCACCATTCTGTTAAGAAGGAGAAATAATTTTTTCCTCTCTGAACTTCATATCAAGTTATGAGGTTGCTATGGGGTACTCTGTGCCAAATTTGTCTGAAACACAGATATACATACCATGCTGACAGCATACACTGAAGAACTTTTAAAAACATAAAATGTCTTCCCAATGCTCTGCTATAAATAAAACTTGATGCATTTATTTTTAAAGCATGAAGCCTAATAATACAGTTCTTTTCTGCAGGGGAAAAAGTAGTCTTTAAAGCTAAATAAACATACTGGGTTAGAAAGAAAAAAAATCATTGTGAGCAATGCAATATCATCCTATCTGCAGTGATTTCATCTATTGGAGCTAGAACTAAATGCACTTCTCCATTTTTTATTTAGAGGAAGAACTATTACTGTTGCTCTCAGATGGCACTGAAATTGGTTCACAGCTGAAATTATTTAGAACATTCATCCATCCGTAATGAATCTTTATCCATACCATCTGATTTTTTTGCCTTCTCTAAGCCTCATTTTGCCTCCCTGTTTTGCTCAGTTCCTACTTACATGCCTGAGGTTGTCCTACTCTACTTCCTGTGGAGGTAGATAGGAACTAGACATAAGGAAACATTCAATGCCATTTCCATGGTTTGCTACATGCACAGTACCTTAGGGATTATGCAAGATTTACCTAGGATAAACACAGGCGTCTGTTATTATTCCCTAATAAAGTTTATCAGCAGTATTTTGAAGAGCTAAAAACACAATTTGGCATTGTTTGTGTTGTTGTAAGAATACGAAAAATTCAGTGAAATTTTATGAGTTTTCTCCTCCACACAAGTGCTGCAGATACCTTCAAGAAACCCCTCTTGATGTGGAGAGAGCAAGCTGGAATCTCTGCAGAGGGAAACACATGAAATTCTGAGGAAAGAGATAAGCATCTTTGCATATTTTTTTTTCAGAGTATAACCCATATGCTTTCTAGCATTCCCCAATTGCGCTGGAATTCAGTATCAATTGAAATTATTGTTCTGACATCTTTTATTTATTGGATCTGCAGATTTAAACTTTATCTTTTACCTTTATTTTGGACATTATAGTATGCTTGTGATGCTAAATATAGTTTATCAGATATTTTCAGTTTTAACTGCTTAATTAGATAGGTATCTGTTATTATCCATAGTTATTAACAGCTCTGATGTAGTTGTATTTTCTCTCTGAATGCTGAAATTAAGAAGGATTACTGTCAATGCAACAACAGTGTTATCCACTCTCAGTAAATTCCCATGGCTAATACTGTATCAGGCAAGCTGACTGCCTAGCTGAGAAACAGCCACTGAGAAGTGAAAGTGAATTTTCACCAGGGACACTATTGTTCATCAAATGACAAGCATCAAATGGATCACGTCACTACCTTTTGCTTCTCGAATGTTTCTGTACAAGTAAAGGCTACACCTATGAACCAAGTGAAAATATTTCAGTACTTAACTAGGCTTAAAATTGTGATATTCCTCAACCATCTCCTCAGTAACACATTGAAATCATCCTCCAGACAGAGCCTTTTAATCAGAATGACTGTAAATCAAACAAATATTTTGTGACTTGGTTCCTGTGGCCAAACTTCGGTTCACTTCTTGTTGAAAACATAAGCCTGTATAAATAGGTATGTTGTAACAATTTTTAAAGTAGACACTCAACATGAGGCATTGTTTCATTGATTGACAATCAGTACAGATAGATGATCTTCACTACCTCTCTCCAACCTGCCCTCAAAATATTGCAATTTTTCTTTTGCAAAAAAAAAAAAAATCAGTGTTTCATGCTTGAATGCATGAATTCTGAATGTTATCAATAATTATCTCTAAATTAAATAGGTGTGTATTAGCTATAGGTCAAGACAGATTGACAAATGAAAAAACAACAAACTAATAAAAAACTAAGAAAGGATATATGCCTAGAAAGGTGCTATCTTATTCACTCAAATATACACTGTTTCAGAAAGATTAGATTATTATTATTCAAACTTAGAATAATTTCAGCTCATCAGGCAAATTCATTCCTCAAAGGAAAAAAAAAAGAATAATTTGATAAAATACATTGTTTTTTTCCTACAGAGCTTCATTTCCTAGACCATCATGACTAGAGATGCTGTAGAAAACATGGAAAACTTAAACAAAATAATTTCCTTAGCATTGCTAATAGCGAGGAATTGCAAACACATTGTGGTGTTCTTTACTCACACATGTATTTTAACTTAGGCAATAATGCATGTAAGATGAATGACTTCAAATTGCCTGTGGTTTTGAATTATTTCCAGAGATTTATTCTGGCTGAGAACTGAACAAAGTCATGGAAAGGTATCTATTTCTGTCTGCATCTGTGTTAGGCTTATTACAGGTACTGTTAAATTGGATCATGCACAAAGCTGAATTTAGTGTCCTGCATGACAAAACAAAAAGCTACAAGTACACCATCAAGAGTTTTATTTAAAGGAAGTGCTAGTAAGAATGAATGCCTTACTGATGCTAAATGTTTCCAGAGGTGTTAGTGGATAAGGGCACCCAGCAACAAATATGTCAGGGAGTACTATTTTGAATTATTAATATTATAGAAAGGTTCATCCAAGATATTTAGAAAGCAAATTGTAAATAAAATGTTATATGTAGAACAGATGTAAAGATGAAGTACACAGAAGGAGAATACAGGGAATTTGGAAATACAAAAATATTTTATTTATATTTTTAGAAAATCACATTGTTCTCCAAAACATTTTTCTCATCTTGTGACTTCATTGGGTCAATTTGGCTTCTTTTCATCTTAATATAATTTAGACTACTGATACAATACAAATAAACACCAAGAAACCTCTGTGAAAGAACTTTTTCTCTTTAATGAAATCTGTTCAGTTTCCTCAGGGTAAATATTCACCAAATATCCAATCATGGCACAGCTTCCATAGGGGACCTTCTGTATTATTGCGATTCTTTGCACTTGAAAGGAGTTTCTTCCCTCTGGCTGTGCTTCTCAAATTCCAGGTGACCAGCATCTTATGACCAACCAAAACCAGAAGAGATTTACCCTATTTTCCAAACTTTTTTCCTTATGTGCAAGCAGTTCTCTCCCTTTTGCATTGCTCCACCATCAGTTCTTTCAGATACAACTGAAGAATCATGTGTTTATGAGAAAGATAAGAGATAAGAAACAAAGAAAACGCTTAAACTCTTTATTGCTAGTTTCTTTTTTTCAAGAATGAACTGCATGGAGTTCATTTGCAGCTTTAGAAAGTGGTAGAAGCTGAAGCAGTAGACAAGAGGCATAAGATGGCAGGGAAAAGCAACAAGCTGGATAGGGGTACTGAAACACAAGCAAGTATAGAGGGCATGGGACAGACTTAGGGAGGTCACAGTTTGGCATTTAGTCCCGTTGCCAATATCTATGTACTGCAAGCCTCGTCACACTAATTTTCTGAAATTTCTCCTTGTATAGGTGTGCATTTACATTCCTGGTAGCTCCCCCTACCGCCTACATTTCTTTCTCTTCTTCACTGAAGAAAAGAAGATGAAGATAGATTAATAGAACAGTTGTTAATTTCTAACCATTATGCTTTAAAAGCCACTCATTTTTGCAAGGCACTGTACACTTGCAGTATTCAAAAGCAGAACTTCCTGCATTTAGCAGTGGTAGTAAAGACAGCATGTGGAATCAGCCTTGTGACACTCAAAGGGTTTATCATCTTTGTGGCTCTTCAAGCCTTCCCAGGATCAAACTTCCCAGTGTGATGCCCTTCAGTGCAAAAAAGGTTAATTAACCAATACTTATAGTATACTTCAAGAGCTCATGCTGGAAAAAGGCTGCAAAAACACCAATATTCTGTGGTGAAGCAGATATTTTAAGAATGCACATATGAGACAGCATCAGTATTGCACAGCTTAGCTTCATTTAAAAAGTCCACCACAAAGCCATAAAATACAACTGTGCATAGCAAGGGGCATATTACTAAGCATGGTAAAGCATATGCTATATTGGCAACCTAAATCATTTCTAAATAGACAAAAAATGGCAGAAAGGGAACCCTACATATCAAGTTAGTAACTACTTCTTTTGTGAAGCATGAGACCTTAATACAAACCCCATACTCTCATTATACTGCTTAGAAAACCTTTCCCATTAGCATGCACTATAAACCAATCACTTCATTTAAATAAAAAAACAACCTCAGAACTTTGTCAGCTAATATGCTGGTTTTTTCTGTATTGCATTTTTTATGTGTTTTTTTCTGAAAAATAAAAGCTAAAAGTGCAAACATTGTTACTTAGAATTTAACATCAGCAAAATTTAAAGCTATTGGTTCACATTAAATGCTGTCATTAAATAGTTTTTATTTTTTAATGTATCATGGTACATGAGCAGTAAGGTCATGAATAAAGCAGTATTTCTGCGTTTTAATGTGCTTCAGGTAAAGTCAGAGTGTAATACTTGACATAGAATCTGCTACTTTCAATGGTGTACTGTAGAACAAACCCAAAATAACCAGTGTGAAATGAGAGCAATTAAAAGAAAAAGATAAAAACAGTCATTAAAATGAAAAATTAAAACACATTATAAAAATTTCTGGAAGATTCAAAGTTTTGCTATTTCTTTTTCAAAGAAAACTACAGCTACCATTTCTTATTCTAATTCTGAGCAATAAATAACTATCACAGACTTTTCTGTGGTTCAAGAATGCCGAGTTTCTGCTACCATCAAACCATCCTGTCACTTCATGCAGAATCTCACTCAATGAGAAGGATTTAGGTCTAAGTCTTTGGTTTTAACCAAGAAGAATTAGCAATCTATTTAATGAAATACTTGACAATTTCTTGAATATTGTAGAATTACTTTAGCTTGGCACACCATATAGAAAGGATATGCAGAAATGTCTATAAATATTGAACTTTGGAGTATTGTTGCATTTTATACAGTTCAGAGATAATTTTTTAATCAGCAGTGAAAGACTGGTAGATCAACACTGAAGAGGGCAGAAGAGGATTGTAAAATTAAAATTATGATAATACTCAAAATAATAAAAAAATTATCTTCACTTATTGTTAAAGGAAACAAAAAAGAAAGAAACAAATCCTAAAAGTTTCTTCTGTGAGGAACAGTGGCCTTGTTACAAGACACTGAAAGTGAAAAGGAGTAAGCCACCAATGATATTCCCTTACTACCATTCTTCACACTGGAAGCCATTTTACCATATCTGCCTTATGCCAGTCTTCCTCAGAAACTGCCAGTTCCAATTTTCCTCCTTTCTTCATGCATTCCCATTATACATACCCATTTTGTCTTAACAACTTGTGTTATGAAGGGAAAGGTGTGCACCTGAAAATGCAAGGACTCAAGAGCACGGAACCTCTGAGGAGGGGAATTAAGTTAGGTTTCTGGTGCACCTTCTGTACTGCATCCATGTAGAGAGAGGAGTAGCAAGGCCGGACTTCCATTGGCTTCATTTCTCTGAGATTCATTTTTGTGGCTTTGCAGGTTATATTGAAGGTTATTTGTAGCTGCCTCGACTGTTTGGCAGTGACTTTTTATATGCCACTTTTTTAGGCTCTTTATGCTTTAAGAGTAGTCGCAAAGATATGGGGAACAGGGGGAAGAATCAGTACCAGGAAAATAGCTTCTAATGGAGAAAAGTTTATCAGCAAGCAGCTGTGCATGAATCCTTCTCCAGGGCAGAATAAAAGTCTGGCAGAAAAGCATTGTTCCTGATGGAGGAAGATAAATCTAGTAGAAAATCTATCATGTATAGCTAAGTCCACTATGAATACCATTTACTGAAGCCTTAGGAAGAGGAACAGCTGAATCTGATCCTGAGTAAAAAATACTGGCACTTCCTTGGGCTTTATATAATTCATGTATTTATTAGCTGCTGCTTCTGAGAGGAAGAGATAGTTTGGAATGAAGGCTAGAATATGCAGTTTCATTAAAATAACCCCAGTCATATAATTTAGAGGGATCTAAGCTATGGCTGTTCTTACACTCCATAAAATGTAATTACTTTCTACCAGTATTTAATATTGCTGTATTGTGACAGAACATCAGTCAACAATAGAGTTACCGGAAATATTTTGAATTACACATAAAGTTTTCATCTTTCATTAGAAATAACATAATTTTAAGCCATTCTCAGCTTTCAGCACCATATAGGTCTTTTAGTAAAAAAAATGAAACTGACACCTTCTTCCACTCACTTTTACAACCCAGTCTGACTTCATGCAAAATGCTGGAAAGCTGCAGAGTGAGAAAAATGTGAGTGATTGAGCATTGAATTTCATAAGCATACTCACTTCATATCTGCATCTAGCAAGGTACAACCAACTGAGGACAGCACTACGGAGATAAGACAGAAGAGAACGTATTTGCCCTAACACATGCAATGTACTCATAGAGAAATCAGAAGGTTGACCTGCTTTTAACAGCAACTTTAAAAATCATTAATGCCATGACTGCATGCTTTCTTTGCTGGAACACGAACACATCACAGCCTCTAGCTTGTTAGTGGGATAACTGAAGCTGCAAAATTAGGTTTACTACAAACTAGCACGTATCACTTAATATGTGTTTTGGGGTTTTTTTGGTTTTTGTTTGTTTGTTTTTTATAAAGACTTTGGTACTTATCATCAGCCTTCAGAACAGAGATTAGCAATAATGCAGGCCTAGCAGAACTGTTGGTGATAAGCTTCACTACTGCCCTTGTCTTCAGTTTCCCAGACTTTTGTCACCCAAAACAGGATGGAGTAAAGTGACAGTATAGTAGACCTAACACATGGTCCTCTGAAGTATAGTATATCCACCTACCTCAAATGAATATCCTCTAGGAGATCTCTGAAACCAATGCCATATCAAAAAGAATGCAGGTGAGGTCGTGGGTGTAGAAAGTGTGCCTAAAGGACTGACCATTTTTTCCCCAGAATGTTGCTGTTCTTGTAAGAAGTTGTTACCTTCTTACAAGAGATTTTGCTTTGCAGACAGACAGACTTCTGGGGACAGCTACTTTGTCCTGGATGGGCATTTTACCAGAGCTCATGTCTACATATTGCTCTATAACTCAACTGTTCAGTGTTCGTGTTGTGTTTGTCTGTTGTGTTTCTGGTGTGCTGGGATGTGTTTTAGAAGATAAGTGGTAAGAGCTAAGCTGAAAAAACTCAGAGGACATCAAAAGACCAGTCACAAGGCTGAGATGAGGTGCAGTCACCATTCACACTAAAAAGATTCAGGTGCAGGTAGCAGAGGACGAAGAAATTATTTTTAGATGTCAGAGAAAGGGCATTAACAGCACAATTTTACCAGGCGGCTCAAGCGTACTACAAATTGTCATGGTAAAAAGCAAATAACTCTTATCGCAAATCAAAACACAGATTTGGGAAAGTTACCAAGTGCCCATTGCTCATAAACAAATTATAACCAATATGGCTCATTTAGGAGCGGAAAGTTTATATCCGATTAGGAAATTTAACTATGATGTGGGATGAGTAGGAGGCTCATGAAAAGCAGTGAATCAGCCCTGGCTCCCTACATTTTACATGTTTTTCTCCTTCTCTTGACTCAACCCAGTCTAGCTGGCCCCTGAAATGTCTGCAAGATAAGAGTTTCAGTGAAACATTAATTTCAGCAACAAGTTGCAGGTCTGGTTAAAGCTGGTTATTAAAAATTCTCCATTCCTCAGTCTACATATAATTTCAGACTCTACAGATGTCTGTGAGTCTCTGTTTTTTCTAGATACAGTTACACTTCCTATACTTTAAAAATACTTTAATTTTAGTTTTTGCTGTAAAAAATCCAACAGTCCAGTAACAAGTAGGAAATGAATAATACATGAAACAAAGAGGTGCACAACGTCCTGCCGAGTAGAATTGTAAAAGTAAACAAGATGCAAATGGAGCTGTATCCTTTAAAGTTCTTAACTAAAATGTAGGAGGATCCTTAATATTGGTTACATAAATTGACAGAGAGAAATAACACCCCAGAACATCTTAGATTACTCTGATATGATACACATGCCACTAAAGGAGGGTCTGATGAGAAACTTTACCACAAAACATGGCGGTATTATTCTTTAACAAATTCTCTCTCTAACCTGACAGACGTTGAGATTTTCATGTATCAGAAAATGGCAGCAGGATGGGTCTTAAAGATCCTTGCTACTGTTTTTCTCATAAATTTTATTAAAACATATAAATTTTGCACACAGGATGGTGGCACTGGCTAAAAACTCAAAGGGATTATAGCAAAGTGCTTACATTAAGAGCAATTTAGAATAAACCTATAGGATGAAGGAATGATATTGATGTTGTGTCAGAAAGGTATCGCTAAAAAAAATCTCATTTTAAGTGTTCCCATTAGCAAGGTTGCACCACATAAATAAATAATGACTGCCAAACATTTTTTTCTATTTGAAAATTCATCTCCGGAAAATATTTTAAAAATAGATGATTACAGAATGCCCATGCTAAAAAAAGAAATCTTAAAAATAGGAAAAAACAAACTCCATAGGCAATATCACCTATTTATGAAAGGCCATAGTAGTTCATATGGTCTTCCACATAATCTAGTATCTTCTTTCTGTTCGCAGCACAAGTAGCAGCAGTGGGAATGACAACAGGGCAAAAGGATACTGCATTTCTCCCTAACACTGTCCTAGACACTGTTTTCATTTGAGGGATAGATAACAAAGCAACAAAGAAGTGACTTTCATAAAAATTTAAAAAGTAAGAAAGAATGGGACCTTAACAATAACATCAGCTGGGTACCACATCTCACCTAGGCACCTTGGTTTTTTGCAGTCAATGAGTAAAGAGAGGTGTGTTTTCTAGCATGGGAAAAACAAGGTTTTGGAGGATTTGCCCACACATACATTAGATGTTTGCCAATTAGCTAACAGTAGGCAAGTCATGTCAACTCCTGCCCTATATAGTATTGACAATGCCTGTGTACATTTTAAAACTGACAGCTCTCTGTATCTACGTATCATATTGTAATATAATGGTTGTGGAAGACAGCTCTTCTGGATATAAAGATCATTAGAAACAAAAAAGACATGAGACTGAAAGCTTTCAGAGACCATGTTAATACATTACGTCTTTATAAGAACATTTTTATAAATGCACAGGGGTTTTTACCCAATGGTGTAATTCACCTGGATTATAGTTTACAGAGGAATCGCAAATTACACTTGAGAAAAAGATAGTTCATATGCTACAAAATTATACTATTAGTAATGACGCAGCTTTTATACGTAACAAAAATGTAGTATTACTTAAGTACTGCTAGCTTTCAGTTTAGCACAAGCAGAGAAGAAAGGCTGCAATAGTCTATTCTGGTTAATCACAAAAGCACCATGCAGATCTGTCCTATAAAAAATATACATTTCTAGTTCATATCATCTTTAGCCTTAACTTTTTAAACTTAGGAATGCTAAGAATTATTCAATGGCTTTGTAGTCTGTTCCTGTGGCTGCCCAGAGAACAGAGTTGATTAATTTCCACAGATTTGTGCTCTGTGCAGCATTCATTATTATTCAAAGGGTCAAGTCAGAGGGGAAAGAGGACCACTTTTAAAAAAGCAACTTTTATATACAATTCTTTGTCTTGTCATACTTTGTGAAGAAAGAATGTCATTTATCAGGAAAGAATATAATTTAGCCTGTCTGTGAGTACTTGCTGTATTGTTTTATGATATCTCTGCTAACTTTTCTCCCAATGGCTTTATTAGTAAACCCTAATTCTGCATTGCTGAAGCTGGATGAGATAAGAACCTGTGGGAAATGTGACTATTTAACAACAGCAACAAGCAGGCACATAACATAGGGGCAGATGGCAAATCACAATGTTTGAGTCAAAGGTACCAGGCAATCAATAAAGGGAAAATAATTTCATACAAGTGGGCTGTAGAGAGGATTTTTATATTTCTCTGTGTTCTTTTCTTCCATGAAACTAACCACCAAATATAACAGAAGTTCCTTATAACATTCAGGGTAGGGACTTGCTTTATGGTAACTTTTTTCTAAACACTGGTTGATGCTTAAATAATAATAATGAAAAAAAGAAACCCAAACCTAAAAACCTCATTGTCTAATCTGGTATTTTAACACACACCTTTTATTTCAATCCATTTTGACAAAGTTTGCCTGATGATGTTTTTTCCAGTTCTCAAACCCCATCCATCAGGATCACCTCCCACAGTCAGATTTTCAGAGCAGCAGTCTCAGGTAGAGTTTATTTTATCTCCTTGCAGAGAGCATCATTCAATGTTGTCTATGGTCTCTTCCTACACCAGAGACATAGCTGAGATGTTGATGATGTCTATAACCACACTGCTTGCTTTCTGTATTCTGTGCAAAGCCTGCTGGTGTTGCCAAATCCCAGAAGTGAAACAATCCATTTAAGTTTTTGCATGTTTCCGAATAGTCTTACCTTTCCCAAAGACCAAAGAACCATAGAATCATTTTGGTTGGAACAGACCTTCATCAAGTCCTACTATTAACCCAGCACTGCCAAGTCCACCAATAAACCATGTCCCTTAGCAGCACATCTACATGGCTTTTAAATACCTGCAGGGATGGTGATTCCACCACTTCCCTGGACAGCCTGTTCCAGTGTTTAACAAGCCTTTCAGTGAAGAAATTTTTCCTAATATCCAACCTAAACCTCCCCTGGTGCAAC
Organism: Eurystomus glaucurus suahelicus; assembly: GCA_032159205.1. Lineage (NCBI taxonomy): Eukaryota > Metazoa > Chordata > Aves > Coraciiformes > Coraciidae > Eurystomus > Eurystomus glaucurus. The sequence goes on from JAVFHW010061818.1 coordinate 43,851, forward strand.
TTGAGGCTGTTTCCTGTCATTCTATCACCTCTTATCTGAGAGAAGAGACCAGCGCCTACCTCGCTACAACCTCCTTTCAGGTAATTGTGGAGGGTAATAAGGTCTCACCTTGACCGCCTTTTCTCCAACCTAAACAACCCCAGTTCCCTCAGCTGCTCCTCATAAGACTTGTTTTCTAGACCCTTCACTGCTTAGTTGCACTTCTCTGGACCCACTCCAGCACCTCAATGTCTTTCTTGTACTGAGGTGCCCAAAACTGAACACAGTTTTGCTGAGTACAGCAACCCAGGATGCCGTTGGCTTTCTTGGCCACCTGGGCACACTGCTGGGTTATGTTCAGCTGGCTGTTGACCAACAGCCCCAGGTCCTTTTCTGCTGGTCAACATTCCAGCCACTGTTTCCCAAGCCTGTAGTGCTACATGAGGTTGTTGTGACCCAGGTGCAGGACCTGGAACTTGGCCTTGTTGAAGCCTGTACCATTGGCCTTGGCCCATTGATCCAGCCTATCCAGATTTCTCAATAGTGCCCACCTACCCTGAAGCAGATCAACACACCCACCCAACTTGTCCTCTGCAAACTTACTGATAGTGTCCTTGACAGCCTCAGTGATTGACTCTGTCTGTCTGTTTTCATGTAATGGTATTGTGGTGTCCAACTGAGTTCTCCTTCAGATTTTGGCTTGTAGTACTCTATAGTACATACAGTCTCAAGCAGAGTTGACAAGCCCTTGCTTTGAAACATCCCAAAGAACCCGCTTGGTGAAATGCAGTGGGGTTTTGTGTTTGTTTTAGGGTTTTTTTTGTTTGTTTGGTTTGGTTTGTTTTAACAAATGCCTCTCTCACTGAGTGTTTTATCTCACAGTCTGAACCAGAGTTAGTCTCTCATCAGACATTCAGCTTAGCCTCCAGAAATTTTCAACTGCCCTCTTAAATATAAGTACTTTGATCCACTCTGTCTCCACTTATTAATCTCAATTACATTCAAAAGCTTATTGTTCAGTTTTTTATACAAATAAGCTTTATTAGAGGCAAATTCCTAAAACTTTTATACTGCAATTTCGCTTATCATCTTTAGTTTGAACTGAAAACCCACCTAGGCATCAACAGCATCAGAACCAGCTGTTGACTACTGCTACTAATGCCATTTTCCTGCAGAGTAAATTATTCCAGTAACCAGTGCCATGACATTTTGGGAAGACTGCCAAATTAGATGAAGTTTTTTAACTGTACCCATCTTTCATACAGAGCATTTTTCCATTTCATTTTGGGTTTGGCAGCATGTGTTATTCAGATCTTTGAAAACCATCCAGATGGATCTCCAAATCTAACAGGTATACCAGCAAGAAGAAAAAATATGGTACTATGCTAAATAGGTGCTGAAGTAGCCTCAGTGCTTCCAGAAACATGTCAGCATTTTGTTTTTTCCTACTCCACCTGAGTGCTAGGCACCTTTATTAAGGCTCCCACACAGGAGTCTTCTCTGTACTTTCCCACTCTATCCCTTCGCTTCTTACCCTGGCTTTCTCTGGCAGAGTACAATGAAGGGTAGTTCCTAATTTCCCCTCAAAAACATCCTGGAAAACAGGAATGCAACTAATAATTAGCCCTGACATCACTAACTTCTTCTGCTCCTGATATGATTTAAAGTGTTTTCTATCTTTTAAAAATCATTATGCATACTGTTCCTACAACAACTGACCTAGATTGCTAATGAGCTTCCCTTATTACTACTACAATGACTACTATATGAATGAATAATAATTTCCTGTTAGTAGATTTCTGTGTCTATGTTCCAGTTCAAAGCTTGACCTGTCTGTCCTGGATTACATGCAGTGTACCAGGAGCTCTGGCTTTATGGAGCTTTCTTCCAGCAAAACCATTACTTCATTACTGGTTTAGAAATGGACTGGCAGCTCAGAGATGCTGCAGCAGCATGGAAAGCAGCCAGATGACATCCGTGAGCAGATGTCATTCAGGTTTGACAGGAAAATGAATTCTAGTTGTGTGATCAAACATTCATGGATCTTAAGGGAAAATCAGTATCTCCATGTGTCAAAGTTCCTGTATGCCAGCATGATCACTGCTTTCAAGGTCTTGTGCACTGCTGGGAAAGTTGTATCACATCACTGTTTTATTTTGGTCTTGTATTTCACATAAAAATATGCAGTAACTTTGAAGAGTTCAAGCTCCAATGTGATAACACAAATCCACACACTGTTCTATATAAAGTAATTTAATCTTGCCTTATAAGATTGTTTAATCTCCCCTTAGTCAATGATAACAGATTAAAATTTCAATAGGTATACTTGCCTGAGAAAGAATACTATTTTTTTCTGGGTTCTTGTTTGTTTGGTTGGTTTTTTAAAATGGCACAAAACATAAGCAGGACTTCTTTTACAGATAAAATAAAATTAACCATGAGAAATGTGGTAGGTTTAAAAAATGTAAAAACTCGCTAATTAATCAAGCGGGCACTCTTGGACAGTGAACTAGATCAAAACGTGGGCAGTCTCACAAGAAAGTTAATAGAAGCATGGTTAGCTGAGATGACCTAGTGCTGTACCTTTTCCCCTGCCTCTAAAGTCTGAGATGGTAGGCTGAGCTTTTTCCTTATGAGGGATTTATGAAACTTCATAGGTCTCATATAATCTCTCTCAAGTGTTTGCTGCAACACCATTGAGGTGGGTGAGGCCAAAAATGAATTCCATGCAGCCCTGAAAATACTCCAGATATTTTCCACATGCTTTCTTGTTGTTTCTTTTTTAAAAGGATTGTTTTTGCATGGGATACATCTATGAACATGCCTTTTTCCTTCTTAGGGACTTCATGGTGAATGGAGGTGAGTTTCGATGTCTGCTGCAGAGTTAAGGAGTTCTACTTTCCTAATTTAATCAACAGCTTTGCAGCAATCTATAGTCATTCCTGAATCCTGAATTACTTCAGGGATTATAAAATGTTAATTTATGACTGGCACACAAATCGAGGCACCCAATGAAAATTTAGAAGTAAGATCCCTATAATTAATTCACTGTTGTATGCATCTATATGCTCTTAAGCAGTGCTGCTATCTAAAAGTTATCTATTCTTTTCTCAAAGCTGAGACTACACTTTTCTCAGGTCCCTCTAGAAATATGTTTGACGCATGTTACTTTAACCCTATAGTGCAACTTGAACTCTGTATTTCAGGATATTTAACAACTAGCACAGTTTTCCCATCAGCACTACTGTCATGGTCAGAGTGCTCTGCAGACAGTTACAGGACAAAAAAGTTAATTTGAAAGTACCATGGTTTCAAATATAAATTCCTTTAGACTCTCATATTAAACCCTGTTTTTTTGTAAATAAAAAGGTTATTTTTAAAAAAACATAGGTAGTAATTTAAAAAAAAAATGCAGGAACCTTTTTCTTGCATTTGGACCCTCAAAATCACAATTTTTTTCAAGTCTCAGCTACCTTACAAACTGGCTGAGGCCTTCTACTACCACACCAACTCTACAGAACTAAAAGGAGCTGAGAATCCTTTTGGTCAGAAGACAGATGCCTTGACAGTAGTTATGTTATTAGAAAGATATGTCAAGTTACAAACAGAAAGTTCAAAAGATCTGCTATATTGAAATAGAACTCCAGTGAGAACTCAGAAAGGGAAACTTCTGAAAAATGGTATTTTTGCCAATCCTTATGAAAGCAGCACAAATCATATGGCCCACCTATTCCACTGAAAACTAGGAGTTTCCAAACAAATGTAAACCAATAGCTGTGTACCTGTAACTTCTTGATAAATCACAAACACGTAATCTTGGAGTGCTTGTCAAAGTCTATTGCAATTTAGTATGAAATTAAATCAGTTTAATACTAACAAGGAATATATGAAGATTTTTTTTCTGCTTCTGCTTTGTTATATACTCTGCAAATCTGAAATAATTCTTGCTACCATGTAAACCAAAAATGAATTGCCTTCTGGGTGCTAGCAGTGTTTTCTGTCTGTGGAAGTCTGTCCAGGGCAAGCTAAATGCTGCTGTGGTTTAGCTGCCAATGAACTCCTCTGACTTGGGTTGTACTGGACAATTTTATCCTTACCATTACTATTCTCCTCTAAGCAAGCCTCAGTGATTCTCCACCACTTCCATGACACTTGCCTGCACTATTTCAAAAGCTTGACGCTCACTACATCGCATTTGAGATATACTCATGGACACCCATCAGTGCTTTCAGTTCTTCAACAACCTTTATGTGAGTATAAATTAACATAATCACAGAGAAATCTGATTTCAGCGGTAGCTTTTTACTAGAAGGCACCATCACATCCAGAATTGTTCTAGGTGTGCAATAGTTCCCCATGCTCTTCATTCACATCACCTTGACTTAATAGTCCATGTGTTCACTTGAAAGACTTTTCTCATCATTGAACTCTGAACAGTACCTTAAAAATGCTTCCATCCTAGTGCAGCTTGAGAAATCTAGGGAAAAAAAAATACCTTAAAAGCTAACTTTTTTCAACACCTCTTTGAATAATAAATTGTTATTAGGTGAAGGAGATTATTTCTCCTGTATAGTTTACGCCAACTCTGAACAGGTTTTTACCTGAGATGCTCAAAGAGTTTAGGAATTGGTTCTTCATGCTTAAAGTATCTTACTTGGAAATTAATAGTTACTTTTTAAATAACTATCTTCAAAATTTATCTAGGTCCTTAGCAAACTGAAAATAATTATGTCTGGTTGACAGGATGATATTAACATTGAGTAATGTGAAAACACTTGAATCTGAATGATACTAGTATAGCCTCTGATTGGATGTATTTTCCCAGAAAACAGGTAATAATATTCATTTAACGTGTCCACTTAATCTGTATGCATCAGCTATATCCCAAAGCTTTGTTGCATTAAGCTCAAAATGATATAAATATCCTTGGCAATTATTGAAAGCTTCTGGTTGACTTCACGTCTACTAGAAATGCATCCTTTTCCACAGTGCCCTGGTTCACAGCAAAACTAGTGATGTGCTCAGCCTGAGCTGTTAAGAAGAAACATCTTTCACACATCCCTAGCACTTGGGGGTTTGTTTTTGACACTTGAGAAAGACATTTGCTACATATGCACAGTAGTCTTTTCTACTTCAGCTTGAGAAAAACATTACCTTCTGTCTATATAAATGTAGCAAAAATAAGTACTTGAACAGGAGGCCACAGGAAACAGTGTTAATTAAAGCAGTATGTTAAAAAATTAGTGGCAAAATATCAACAACAACTAAAACAGAAAACAAGAGTTTGTGAACGCTATTTCCTCTTTTGTTTCTGGAGTTCATTTACAGCCTGATTTTCAGCTGCAACCTCACATTCAGGCTCTAAGGCACTGGGAGCTGCAGATGTATATTCAGCATATTTGAAAATAAGGCTGCAAACAGCTTCCTTGTGCTCTGTCTGTTTGCTTTGAAATCCAGGCCTGCTGTTGGTGCTCTTCTAACCTCTTTTGAACAAGTGCAGTTTAAGGGCAAACCTCTAGGAATACATTAAATATATATTTCTTAGGTTAGTTTAGTAGTTGAGCTTAAGAGCTATTTTGACATTAAATTCTTGGAAAGATCTATCAAAATGCTAGCCAGTGCATGCTTAACTGCTTTTTCCTGTCTGAGGTTTTTAGTTTAGGCTGAAATAACATCAGAGTAAAACCATTTCAAATTATGTTACTCAGAAAATATTACATAATTAAAAAAATAATAAATCCTTAGGGCAAACCAATAGGCATCATTATTTTTTCGTAATTTATCAATATTGGCTCTGAATGTTTGGTTTTTTTGGCAAAACAAAATATAACCAGATAAACTTTCCTGAAGCAGAAGGCATTATCTGGTTGTTCCCTCTTCTAGGGGTGAGGTGAAGTGGAGTGGGTAATAAATGTAGGAGGAGCCTAAATTAAAATTTCATGGCAGAGCAATAAGAAAAGAAGGAGAGAGAGATGCACACACACACAAAAAATAAATCCCCAAACCTAAGCATTGCCTAGATTTTGCTCACTTCAAAACTCTATAGTCTAATGGTTTCTTGGTAGTGAAAATTGCCTACAAAAATTTATGCATTTTATTTTTCTAATATTTGAAAAAAAAAACCCAGTTTAAGAATGTGAACATATTAACATATTTTTGCATGCTAAGACACATTATTCCCACTTTCTGTCATTCACACCTTTTACAAGGAAGGATACAAATGAAGGTGGATAGAGCACAGCAAAAAAGTAATTAAAAATTCTGTATTTATCCTTTAATCTCTTATTACTCATTATCACTCTATTTAAAAATCTACCTGTGAGTCTCAGGACAAAGGATTTACTATTCAGAATAGTTTAGGTTTATTGGATGAAGTTGTACATCCACACTGAGGATGAGTATTTTAAAGAGCTGAAAGTATCAGTAATAATCATTCGTCATAAATGCATCATTCATTCAGCCTGAACAGTGAAGGATATCTTGTGTCTGTTAATGTACCCCATTAAGTATGTCCATGAATACTGTATTTCAATGTCTAGTTCAATGTCTAGATAAAGTTGTACTATAGGCTACCAGGAGCTAGACCAAAAACTAAAAACTAAAACCAAACAAAAACAACAATAAAAACACACACACACAAAAAAAAAAAAAAAAACAAAAAAACAAAAACCACTTAAAATGTAACACAAAGAAAAGCCCATTTACATTCCATGTCAAGACAGGATCAAAACATTTTAGTATTTTCTCTGAAATTGCTGACAAGATATTTACTTGGGACTTCCACAGGCCAGCTGATAGTTTTTGTAACCTATCTGGCTATTAAGATTTTCTTTTTCCCTTAACTCCTGCTATTATCTCTGTTTGGAGTGTTTCCTCTTTGTTTAATTGTGAAATACTCATCAAGCCAGTAAGAGGCTCATAGCAGAGTATCGCTATACTCTGTTGACTAGAACACAAATCTGCAATACTGCTGTAAATCAGGTAAACAAGAAACATCAGCTTCATCTTCCTGCATCTACAGTGAACCCTTCAGCCATTAGCTGACCACTGATGGCTCTAGGGTTTCAGAGCTCTACTGTGACTAAAGCAACCATTTATGACAAACAATTTCTTGAACCTAGTGCAGGCAAACCAAAGGTCAGTCTTGGTTTAAATTCACTGAAAATTTTCAGTCTGCCCAAAATACAATTCATTTTAAAATTCCTAACCTACTTTATTGCTGTATAGATATCTACTGAAATAATGGAGATAATAAGTAAACAGTTCTACAGTTTTTATTCTTGCTGGAATAAGTACCTGATTAGATGAGAAAGATTACCCTAAATCTCAGACTTTAAACTGCAATTTGAATGTGTAAACACAGCTGCCTGTTATGCCTCCCATGAGTTATAAAGGAAATTACAATACTCAGACACTACAGTTTGTTTCTTAAACAAAAATGGGAAACTCCAAAGGCTCTCTCAGGAGAACTGTAAATACAGGGCAGCTTTGTTACAATGCATATAATATTACTCAAGGATCGGAAAGGAAAACAAAGACATAATGGTCAGAAGTAACAGAAGACAAAAATACAGAGAGGTTTCATTAGCAAAGGAGAGTGTTCAGTGTACAAAGTACTTGTCAAGACAGTGAAAAAGTCTGCTGCTTCCTGCATTATCTGTAACCCACTAAGAGGGAGAACTGTTTGACTTGAATCTGTATCAGACAGGTCTGTTTTCAAAATGTCTCCCTTATAATAGAGTCACTGGTGATGCTACATCAGGAGCAACAGAATTTAAGTTGAGCCCACTCTTTCTGTGCCCAGTATTTTAGCCATACATAGTCCTTCATCAGAGCAGGTTTCCTTTTCCCTTTATTAGAGAAAACATAGCTGAACACATAAGAAAACCAAACCAAAAAACAAACAGAAAGCAAGCTTAAGAATTTCACATTTTATACTAGTGAAGGGCAGGCACCCTTCATAATTACTGGCAGAGAGGTCTTACCTGAAGGAGTACCTTGAATTAAAAAAATACTTCAGAACACCTCTACAACCAAGAATAAGAAGTTCTAAGTGAACTAGCAATTTCAGACTTTCAGCACCTTTATTCCCTGTTATTTTTTAACTGCTTTTAATTTATTTACCACTTTCATTTGTAAAGTCTAACCAATTTGTATGCTTTTCAGATCCTACCAGGACAGCAATAGGCAAACAATTTCAAGCATGCTTCGGTATCGTTTCTTGTCTGCCTTGCTGTTTCCATCACAGTGGACTCTAATCTCTTCACCCCTCTATCATTACAGTTCACTTTCTCCCTCTCCTTTGGAAACTCCACAGGTGTCAAAACACTCAAGCACCTTCAATCAAAATTTCTGATCATGGGAGTATAGGTAGCAGATTTTAAAGCAGAAAACAAGGAATACAATATAAGTGTTTGCACAGAGCAGAAGAGATATAAGAAGGTTCATAGCATCTTGAGGGAGCTTTCAACAGCTGATGGCAATAATCAGGAAATGTAACATTGCGCATGTTATTTAACAAAGGATAAAGAATTTGGAACTGGGAAGTCTCTAGCGTATGACGTGATAGGCAACCTTATGGAACAATGGGGTTGAGAGTTTCAGACTTCTGCCACCCTAATGCTATACCCCTCCCTAAAAATAGCCATACTAACTCACACTATTGAGCCCAACATTCTTTTCTCATTGGAAGATACGGGAACCTGGGAAGCGTCAGCATTTATGAGATTTCCCGTAAGTATCTTTCCATCCACTAGGTGCTGTCAAGTTCAGCAGTCTTCTAAACTAGAGACTATTTAACATGCCCTCTTTAAATATTTTATTGCACTATGCCTTCTGGTCTTTCCTTGATTCTACAAAAATTTCTGGTCTACACATCTTTAGGCAAAGACATCACCACAACCACTGTCCATAACATGTCAGTCTGCAACCTGGGAGTTTGTACTTTGGCTGTCACAACTTTATTTTCTTCAGCTATCTCCAGCTCAAGACTAGCTCTGCCTTTTTCACACCAATAGCCTTTCAGACCCTGGCACCCGTCCCATTCCCTAATGGTACCTTAAAAACAGCACAACATTGCTATGCTTATGACAGCACCACTTCTTCCATAGTTAGGGGGTTAACTACTTGCACCCATGTCCAAAGAGCTAAGGCTCAAAAGTAGAAATCTGCTCAGTGTTGCTTCAGAATTATCTTTTTAGGCAGAAATATGTCTGCCAGTATTTTACTTTTGACTAGCTTGGTCTTTTTTTTTTTTTTTTTTCCCTTTTAAAGAGACCACTAACTTGGTCTGTTTAAATTTTTCCTGATCTTTTATATTCAAGGTAGTGCTTCTTAGCTCACATTACAGCCTTTATGGGAGCTGAGATTTTACAAAATATTGGGAGAAATCAAAAGAAATCTATGCTATTCATTTACCTTCTAGATGCACCTGACCTGAAAAGATAGAATATGAATATATATCCCTTTTTACAACCTATGCGCCAGCTTTGCACAGCAATGGTAAAAGATTTTTACCTGACAGCAGAAACATAGTATACATTATTTTCAGTAGAAATAGCAAAAGGAGTTCAATGCTACTATTAAACTCCTCAGAGAAACTCTCAATTTTTAAAAACAAGTAAAACACCACAGACCTGCATTTCTGAGTCTTATAGGAAATTAAAGAGGATGTACTAGTACTCTGAATGCTGAGTGGGACTCGATTATGTCTACCATATTAAAGCCTTCTGCTTCTTGTGTGCTGGTCTACTCACCGGCAATCACTTCCTAATGCATAAACTTAGCACTCTTTGATCTGTTGATCTGCCTCAGTCAAAGATGCTAGACTTCATTCTCCACTTAATTTTTTGGACTTTATTTTCTGCCTTGCAAATAAGGATTCATCTTCTCCCTAACAACTCTAAAGCTTCGTTATTGCATTTGTTAAGTAAGTCCTTACAGCTCTGCTCTTCCATGGTACCTGATCTGTCTGTGGTTGTCCCATTAAAACTCTCAGTTTCCTTTTTAACTTTTTTGTAGAAAGACTATATTTTATTAAATTTCACTTCATTATTTCATTCACTCACTTTGTATTTTCACTCATTATTGTAGCTACAATACGTTTCACTCTTTTTGCTTTGGTATCTGGCATTTTGGTTGGGGGAGGTGGGACAGAACAACCTATTGGAATGTATTTGAATGGCTCATGTCAAGACCTGAGAATGGAGATTTTACACAGTAACTTAATACAAATACAACAAACTAAAGAGCAGGAAGGTAGGAAGGGTCATACTGAAATAAATCAGAAAAAAAAAAAAAAAAGAAAGAAAACCAAAGAAAGTGCTCAAGAAAGTCAGGAAATGCTAAAAAGAAAGAAGGAAAACAAGGCATAACATTGAAGCCACTATTCCCATATACTGTTAATTGCCCTGTCAAGTCCTATTGCCTGTGAGAAAGACTAAGTCCCACTGTAGTCTAGAAGAGAGGGCACAATTCCTCATTACGGTCTCAGAGCTCACTGCTGAGAAGAATGCTCAGAGCCCATATTTTAGTTTTCCAATGTCACCATCAAAGCCCATTCCTTCCTGCCCTACAGCATTGGTCACTGTGGCAGAGAAGGAGAACAATTCATTAGAAATGGAAAGAGCCAGTTATCTACAATCCAAATAAGTTTGAGATTGCTAGCAAAATAGATTCATAATCAGGTATGACAGAGTCACTAAACTTTGAAACTTAAATTCATAGCTAAATTGGGAAATATTTAGTACTCAGAGAAACAAAAGAGATTTTGTTTTCAGCATAGGAATCAATAATGTGATTTAGTACTGATTCATTTCAGACAAGAGGATGGATAACAGCAGTTCTAATTGCAGAACAGCAGCTTTCAGTGCTGCATTTTCTTATTTACTTAACACATTAAACTGTAATCACCTGTAGGAGGGATCCATGGATACAGGGATCAAAAGGATTATAAAAGTTCATCCTAAGTTTTACAATGAGGACAATTATCCATGAAATGTACTCCTTCAAAAAAGGTAGCTTGGAACTGATCTGAAGAGGGAATCTGGCCACACCATGGGTTTTTTAACCTCTTAACACTCTCCAGAGTATGAAGAACACATTTTCTAGCTCAAAATATTATTGGAGATCAGGAAAAAAAGTGGTGAACACTCTAATTGTATCCATCCAAATAACAGGGAGACGAATATTGTTCCAGTTCTTGCCTAGGAACTTCTCAGCTCCTCTCCAGTATCATGGACTTTTTCTACTAAACTGCTTGTATTTATTCACCTTTTATTTAATTTGTAAATAAAATGCAAAAGTAACCTGAAATGTTCTGACTATCCTGGTAACAGTGATACTTGGGTAATACATACAGATGCTCACACCACATTCATCCCATGCCACAGCTCTTCTGAGACAAAGCATCACTTTGTTTTGAGACTGCGAAGTTCCTTCACTCAGAGGTTTTTTATTCAGAATTTATTTGTAGAGTGCCACAGATGTCCTGCTGGCATGAAAGCAAACACCTACCAAGTGGAAACTTGTGGCTGGCTGTGAGTGCAATCTTTGTCTCCAGTAATTCTGTTTAAAAGGTGAAGCAAATTATTTCAGATGCTGATCATAAAATAGGGTACATCTGTCATTCAGTTGAATGTATCCACCTACTCAAATCCTGACAGAGTTTCTTGATTCATGAGAGATGCTCTGTAAAACAAAGTTCAGAGTCTACCATGTTTCTGTGGAGACTCTAGACAAGATTACTCTTTGCATGGTATCATCCCCTCTTTCATCAGGTCTACGTCTCATATAGCACGATTAAATCAGTAAAGTACCATTAAATCAGAACCTTAACAGCCATAAATATGTTCAGTAGATAGGGTCATTTATCACACTAGTGCTATATTATTGTAGGACTTGAGAGAAGTGTGTTTAAGCACTACACAAAAGTCATGCTGGGAAAATCAGGGTTTACTGATGTGCTCTACCTAACGTCTGATATGAAATTAATTCTATTATTAATAAGTTCTGGAGAGTACTTCAACTATTTTCTCACTTTTCTCCTGCATATCTAATATTACCCTCATGTTCTAGCTGTAAAGACTTAGAATAAAAATAATTTTATAATGACTAGCAGAACAATTCGAAAACTAAATTTGATTTATGTGATGTGAAAGGGATGCTTTGGGTGTTTTTCTTTTTTAACTCCACAGCCTTTTTCTCACTTACACCACCAGTACTTTAATCTCCAACAGAAGTTCAGAACAGCATGCCACTAGAGGGATCCAGAGTGTGCTAGAAAAACGAGTGCGATTTTTTTTTAACAATAATTTATAAAACATTAATAGCCTACTCAGCATTATCTCGTTCCCAGAATAGATGCAAGCATCAAATAACTTACTGCAAAAAGAAAAACAAAAAGACAAATCACCATGAATTGTCAGACACAGTTACGAAGAATATTAAAATACTTTGAGAGGTTTCCCTGTTCACCTAGCCCCAAGTAACAAGTGTCCATTTTTTCCACACCTAAACCATCCATTGTTAATCAAAATTGTATGTGTCTTTAAGAAGTGTTTTGTGATAACCATATAGGAGTTCACGGTGGCAAGAACTGTAGCAAAAAGAAAGATAAGAACTTTAATATTTTTTTCAGGAGCTTGAATCTCAAAACCTTCCAAACCACTTCCACTTTCGTGATTACCAGGAACAGATAAAACCTGATATCATATTGTACTTGGAATAACCTTAACAATTTGTCATTTAACACTAAAAACTTTCAAGTTGAGAACAACCAATACATATTAAACATACATACTACACAGAAACAGCATTCATTTAGCATTTCAGTCACTAATACTTTGCATCAGTAAGTTCGATTGTAAGATCTCAGTAAGTGTCATGTTTCTTAGTGTTGAATCATATTTGCATTCTGAAAAAAATCTTAGTGGCAACTGAAAAAGGATTAACAAATTCCAGTAGCTAAAGGAAACACAAAACTACTGACTAGAATATAGGTGCTTAAATAAATCCAGCTTATTTCAAGGTGTTGGAGGAATGCACAGAGCTCATGCTTTTAGAAAACTTGGACAAATCCTCCTTAGCTCATCTTTCAGTAAGCAGAAACTCAGCGTATTATGCATGAGGAGACAAATTTCCACATGCAAAATGTTTGACGAAGGGTGGAATATAGATTTTTTTCTTTTTAAAATATAATTTCCAGTATCTTTAGAGTGAAATGTTGCAGTAGTTATTCTTTAAGAAATGAAAAAAGTGAAAGCATGAGCCAAAACAGATAATGAGTTCATTAAACTAGCCACATCCCTTAAGTATTTATGAAACCTGAGGAGAACCATGAGTTTGTTTTTTTTAAAAAAAGAAAAAGCTTTCCTGTAGTTTGTAATTGCTAATAGGATGTTTCTGTCATCCTTGTGCATGAATAAATAATGCTGGTAGATTACTTTAGCCACTGAAAAGGGCCAGGAAAATGCAGTTTTCTTAGTAAATGCAGTAGCATATTTAACAACTCAGTTGAATAATTACATGCAACCTGGACACATCCATTACAGTTTTGTATTTCCCATAAGTTGTCATTGTAGTTTCCTTCAGCCTTTTCTTCTTTAAGGTTCAGAAAATAAAAATGAAAATAAAATCAGAACCATAAGTATCTTTCTATTCTTAACTGAACAAAACATCCACCTAGAATCCTGTCACATGTTGGCCCATTTCCCTAAATTTGACACCTGCAAGTCTGAAAAATTTTGGGTCTGTACTACAGCAAAAACTTTTCATAAATATTTATAAACAGCATTACAACTGTGCACAGAATATGTATTATTAAAATAAATGCCCTGTACAATCCTAATGATAGAGGTCCAGAAAATTTCTGAGCAGCATAAAAATGTCTTGCATTACAATAATATCCATTCAAACTCAAATTCTTACACTATCCACATTGTTTATTCTAAACAAACGATGCTGAAATCACTGGGGATTATCCTTTTGCTTATCTTAGAATTTCCCCCCATCCACATATTTTTAAAAATGCATTCAAGATATGTTTCTAAAAAAGGAGTATTTTATTGCCTTGTAAAATTATATTTTCTGTCCATGAAAGCATGAAATGTTTTGCGTAACAGTGTTTGTAAAGCAACTGTCTGACCTAAAAGCATGTGTACAGGTGCTTGACGTTTGCTCTACAAACTGTTTCACCACTTTCCTGCCCTGTGGATTGATGCAGGGTTTAATCCAGCTCGAGACACCTGACTTCAGTTTACCCTCCCTACACTGAACGTGAATGTGATACTCCTAGCAGAAGCAGTGCTCAGCCTCTTTCAGACCATAGCAGGATCTGGTCCTACTGCATCATGTGTATGGTAGCTTTCCTCAACACAAACCTATTGGTTATGAGCCAACTCCCATAAAAATATGAGAAGTAAATAAGTCATGCCAGTGAATAAATGTCTCAGCTAATAAAGTTGAATGTCATCTGGAGAGGGAGAAGTGGGCAATGATAGTAAGTTTAAGTACAACTAAATTAAATCAACCAGCATTGGACAAATACCTTGCTGTGCAGATAGATTCATACATGTCTGTAAATGTCAGAAAGGGTCATTCAGTTCAACCTCCTGTGTAGATAAACAGCAGCACTTTCCTTAATGGATCACCACTGCATGGAAATGCATATATGGCGCAACGTCTCATTCTGATTTAAAAATTGCCAAAAAACAGTAACTTCTGGCATCTCCTATCTTTTGCAATGGACAGTGCTGTGGTTGTTGCAAGCATATGCTTTTTAAGATTAAAACTTACCATTTTCCATCCATGACTTGTGGTATACTTGTCCATTAGAATATTATGTCATCTTAACAAGTGTGTGCTGACACTGATTAAATCAACACCTAACCTTGCTCTTTGAGGAGCTGCTGGATTGAGCTTTCTGAGATGACTGCATGGTATAGTGTCTCCCTTGTCTTTAACATCACTCTATATTCTAGCATGGGGGAGAAAACTACTCCACAAGAAGCAATATCTATTTTTGACATGTTATTTTAGTTCTTAGTTGAGTTGGTACAGTGTTTGCATGCATATATCACTCTTACAACATTAGTTCTTGCTCCTCTATTTTTAACTGCATTATAAATGCATAAAACCTGCGCTGCAGTTAAATTAAGGAATCAGAAAGCTAACTGCTCAATTGAAACAGACATTTCCCCAACCTCATGAGAGCAACTATTCAAAATAGTCTGTATGAAGTAAATTCTGTCACTGATTTTGAAAGCACTTACCCACAAAGCCTGACAGTTGCCAATACTGAAGCAAAGCTTCTGCACACATTCTTGAAGCATCATACAAACATTGCCTTTTCAGTATTGCAACAAAATGTATTAATGTGGCAAGAATATCTATACATGTCAGGAATGCATCAGATACATAAAATTCCTAAAAAGACAACAGGCAATACTTGCAAAGGAGTCATGTAAAAAACCAGCTCACTCAAGGCAGTCTTAAGGTCCACTGCATAACTGTAAGGTGCACTAAAGCCAGGCCTTCCATGTTAAATACACCCTTGAGAGAGCTCTTCTGACTCTAAGCACAGTCACACAAAGCCTTTCAATAAGTGACAGTGACTATCATAAAGTAACCCAGGCTGCTTACCTTACACTCTTAGGCCTTGGTCCTAAAAACCTAAATGCAGTCAGTGTATGCACTTAAGAAACCTTTAGAATTCAGAAAGGAAACACTCTTCTGCAAACAGCCACTTCCTTAACGGCCAGCAGGTTTAAGTCTCCTCTAGGTTTCCTTGTGCTGACACTGTGTAAAGATGCTCTCAATGAATTTAAAACAGAGAAAGTTATTAAATAGAGGAACTCTACAAATGTAGTAAGATAATTACCTAGCAAGACAGTAATCTGAGAAAAATGTTTCAATGTCCTTCTCTTTCGAAAGACCTTCTAATATATGGAAAGAAACTTAACTGAGTAAACTGCAATCAGTTTCTGAGTGTGGCTTGTTTTGGTTTCTTTTTTACTATCATGTTGTCACTTACTGTTTAAGGAAAGACTAATTCAAATGATACACTTTCCCTCTGTGTATTTTAAAGGGATTCTTAATTCTGTAGATTCTCAATTATTAGTTAACAGCTGAAGATCATGGATTTTTTTCCTCTGAAAGGCATCAGAAAACAGTAAGTGATAACTCTCACATAACTTACATTACAGGAATAGTTGGATCTTTGTAAATCACAGCTACTATTAAAAATCTGGTAGAACCATTTTTGTGTGTCCTATTTGTTTAGCAAAAGCATTTTTTGTTTTGTTTTAATATGGCAGCACCTGTCAGTTACAACACCCACAAGGGACTTTATGACTGACATTAAGAAATGCTTCAAGATTATAACAGCAAACATGTTTGAACATGATAAAATCAAATTTGATGGAATACATTCAGGGTGTCTTGTTATGGATTAGTGCATGAGGACATGGCAGAACAGTAAAGACTGCTTGAAAGCTCCCTACCTCCGCTGCTTTCTAGAGTGTAATTCAGTATGGCAACACACTGGGTTCATAAAGACACTGATTTGCTGCAGTTCTGTACAGGGCACATCAAACAGCATGATAATAAATGAAAGCGAGGACTACACATAAAATTTCTACAATAAAGCTATTTTTTTGACCTTTAAGCATCACATTTTACACAATGGGTTGATCCAGATTTCTTTTCTTTTTCCATAGGGAGCTCTTAATTGATTTCTCTTAATGAAGACTGAAGTGCTCGTTTTTATTTATAAATTTCCTCTGATTTATAAATTTCCTATGATTAGTCCTTTCCAGTGTCAGACTGTATTAAAAATCCTTATGCTTCTTAATCCTGCACAGTGGATGGGAATTCAGTTTACCTTGCTCTTAAAGGAGTAAGTATACTTTACATCCTTAAAAATTCCTTAAAACTCTTAAAACACAGGAGAGTTCAGGACGGCTAACTGCATCTTTTAAAATCCTGGATTTTAAATACATCTGTTTTCACTCCCATACTGCTTCTGTATTTCTCTTTATGGCAGAATAGTAGAGCAGGTGCAGAATAGCTGAAAAAATATTTCGTACAACAGGAAATAGACTTTCACAGACAATTAAAATACGAAGTTCAATTCACTGAGTGAAAGCACTGTCTCAACAAAAGTGTTATTTTCCTGTTTGTTTGTTTGTTTGTTTACTAGCTAATAAAAATTAAGCAGAATAGATAATATTCTGGCCCCTTCTGAGTTTATTTGGAAAACCATCATTTCTTCCTGAAATCTTAATTCATTCTCCAAAAAGAAACCTACTGTCTAAAATTTGGAGTGAAACAAATACAGACAATTTTATTGGTACAAACAAGCATTTTAGAAATACGGGAAGGAACAGAAAAACAGCAGGCTGAAATTACTTGTGCTGAAGAGTCACCAGCAGATGAAAAAGGTTGTTATTGAGAGCTCACATCATTCTAAAGACACCTTGAAAATGTCAAAGAAACAAACAGGAAGACCTTAGCCTTCAGAGCAAAGGCTCTTTGCTATATACAGAACCTCCCACAATGGGAACGGCGTCCTTGGGTGCTACAGCAATGCAGCCAGGAGGAGCACAAGAATGAGAACTAGAAGATTCAGCAGCATAGTTCTTAGTGATTGCCAAGTGCAACACTATCTGTGACTAATACTGCAGAGAGGTCCAGGCAGAGGGATAGAAGCCAAAGGTGGGGGCTCGAGGGGCATGTAGTGGTTATGGAAAAAGGAAACACATGAAGAGAAGTTAAGGAATTCTCTCCACAGAGGAAATTGCAAGGTCATGGTACAAAATGCTTCACAATAAAGACAGCAAACAGCCTAAAATAAAGTAACTCTCTTCAATTTCATATGAGATTGGATTAGCAAAGTCTTGTTCAATTATTTGTAAACTGGAAGTGTTGTAGGTACTACACTGTCTAAATTAGTGGATTAAGTCACTGCAGTCTTATCATTATGACTACAATGATCAGTGACTGGACTGCTGGTTCAGTGTGCTCATTTAACCTTTCATTAGTTAATGCACTCAATTTGTTGAAACTTTTTTGCTTGAAGGCGTACCACTGCTGCTTCATAATATTCCTCTGGTTTCCTCAGGTATTCCCAATTATGTTTGCTGTTCAAACATGAAGAGATGCACTTGACAGGTTCATACCTCTCCCATTAAGTATACTGATGTGTTCTTGTCAATAATTAAGGCTAACTGCATCCCTCTGCTTCCAGGTATAACATTCCAATTATTGCAGAATAGGTCACTCTTTAACTCTAAGGCAAAGGAAGTCAAGTGATTACTTTGCAGAAAACATAAGGGATTTCCAGGACCAGGGGTGTGATCATGGGCTACGTTGTATCTTACACTGTGGCGAAAAGGAGTTTGCTTTGTTTTGTTTTTTAAAGGCAGGTGATCAGCCACCAAGGTCTTACACTAAACTTCCGGCACACAAAGACATAGCGGGGTTTTTTCCAATTCTTTTCAAATGGAACCCTGGCTGGTTTAACACACCATCCCTACAAGTGGACCTGAAAACACTTGACACAGCAATGTAGGCTAAAAAACACCAAGGATTTTGGGCTTACTCAAGTGTAAAAAAGCTAATGGAAGGCAGACCTGTGCCAATTTACAGCAGTCCGTAAGCCTTCTTTATGCCTCCATTAATTCCTTTTGTATGTAAGAAAAGTATCCAAAAGCAAACTGCATATGACACTTTTTAGACTCCTATTTAATTAGAATAAACACCCCACCTTTAGTAGGTGCCAACATAAACTTCACAAGATTAATTTCACACTGGAGATGAATTATCTTAATATTTTTGAGACATTTAAAGAGTACACTTAAAGTGATACATATGTGAAGGCAAGTGATGAGTTGAGTTTCTTTCTTTAGAGGAATGGGTCTTTACATTCCCCTGAAAGTAAGTGAAGTAAATACAAATGTATAACCAATAGATTCTGTGAATTTTAATTTAAAAATGCTAGACTGAATGTAGCACTGCAGCCCATAGTGCTTGTTAAAATCTGTGTGATGACCTAAGTATCATCTTCCCCTATCTCAATGGGCTTTAAAGTTGCTGTGATGTAATATTAAACAACCAGTTAAATTATTTTTTAACAAGAGAGTGTTACAAAAATAACTGCAAGCAGAGCAGTTGAGATAAAAAGAGCACATGCCACTCTTGCACAGTTTTGGGGGAGTCACAGTCCAGCAATGCAATGGTCTATGCTCATGGGTCTGCAAGAGGAGCCCCAGTGTCTGTTTGCCTCCAATTCTGGGGAAGCAGAAGCAAAGCTGCTTCATCAGTGCAAGAGGCCCAAGAAGGATCCCTTGTGCGACATGGCAGATTTTTACCCAGCTGTGCTTAGGCTTAGTTTATGGTCAAACTTACAAGCTATCACTTTGTAAAGATTAGCAGGGAAACCAGGGCAAGGGAATAAAACGCCTTGCTGCCTCTCGAGAGTGGAAGGAGTTGGCATAGCCAGGCCACCCTCAGCACAGATGGGCTTTGCTTGCAGATGCAAAGGATGCCAACTATCTCTCACTGCAGGTGACTCACATTTGGCACTGCTGGCACACCTACCCACACAACTAGGCCAAAATGTCCCTCTCAGAACTGGAGGCATCTCTCTGGGTTGCCAGGGCCGCAGGAGGGAGGCTTTAGAAACTTGCACCCCTGGTCAGCTCGCTGGTGCCAGGCCGGAGATTAGCTTTCAGGAGATCACAAAAGTGAAGACAGTAAGGAGAAGTGAAGGAAAAAGCTGTGAAGACCAACCCTGGAAAAACCCTAGGCCTTCCAACAAAACCAAACTCTCAATGCTTTCTGAAACACTTTGTGGTGCTGAAAGATTATACTGTGTAGGAGCCTATCCCTTCTTACCTGTCCTAGTACTAGAAGTTTTATTACACTTACTGTGCTAGGTAAATGCCAAATAAGCAAGTACACTTGTTTTTTGCTTTTCAACACCATACTAAGGAAAGTACACTGTGTGCTCTTCTCAATAAACCTGAAATTTCTCTGAGGAGGCTCAAAGAATTCTTCAGATCAAGATCATAATGTCCTGAACCCTTACAGAAACTGAATCACAAGAAACCTCCCCTCAAGCAATACTATTGTATAACTGCTGAAATGTGCCTCTTCCCGGTTCTCTTTTCAGTATTATCTTTCTAGCCTTCAATAAAAAATCTAAAATTCAGACATCCATATTACTTTTTGTCTGCAAACAGAACATAGGCTTTTAGAGGCACTATAGCATTAAATGAAGCATTAAAATAATCTGCTTTGTGTAAATCAGCTTACTAAAAAGCCTTGTACCTGAAAACAATTGAAAGATGCCATCCAGTGGCTGAAAGCAGCACGGGTTAGTATAAAACTGGCGGTGGGATTCAACTACAATGACATCTAGTGGTGCAAGATATCAAACTGGTAGAACAACTTTCAAGAACTTAACTAAAAAAAGGATATTCTAATAATATTTTTTAATTTAACTCGAATAGAAGTTAGTCCACTGTATTATTTAAAATACAGCTTGGTACTGCTGTTGTATCTTATTTCTTTTTCATTTAAAAACCTGACATAGCACATCAGCCAGTATTATTAATAATTCTGAATATCTGTTACTCACAAAAATTATTTTAAAGGAAAAATAATAGAGAAATAATGAATACAATTCTATTACCCCAATGGCTTTTAAATTGGTATTGCTTGTAAAGGTAAGTGTCACACAAGCCATTTAAAGGTCACTTACTTAATTCATTAATCCTATGTGTTTTAATCCAAAGGCATTCTTGTAGAATGCAAGTTACTTGCTTGAGGATATCCATTAAAAATGCCCTATACATTCGTATATTAGATAAATTATATTTCTGCAGAGTCATATTATCTTCCTATGCAACATAGTAATATAGCTGGACACTCATAATTTTGTTGCATTATAAGCCTGAGTATTCTCAGAAATGAAGTTTGAAATGGCCATTGTACATTGCTTTCAATCAATTATATTGAAATATAAATTCAGTAACTGGATGCAGCCTTTTCATATTACTTGTTGCATTTTCTTATTATTTCTTCCATTGCAATCTTTGATTCTGGTTTCTTACAAAAAAACTTAACAGAGAAGATATCAGGCTGAGTTCATGCAATGCAGGTATTGCAGATTCCAAGAATACCATGCTCAGTGAAAGCTCACCAGTGAAGGAGGGAAAGGAGAGAAAAAAAAGACTTTTAATAAACCTCTGTCAGAAGAGAGGAGCTAGATCTTAGTTACTTCATGTGACAGCTTTCAATATCAACTACATCACATGCCAGTACAAAAGACCTGACAGGTTCTGATCCTAGAGAAACAAGGAGTGAGGGCTCACATTTTGAAAAGTCTTTTAGTTAAGTACCAAGGTACTCTGCAAAGCATTATTCAATTAAGGTAAATATTAACTGAAGAAGAAAGTGGTAACTTTTGTGTTTGCACATAGCATTTTTATGTATTTTGTACAAATTATGTACAGGTTGCATCAACCAGTATACATCTCTGAACTGAACATCTGGTTCAACAACAGTTAGAGTTATAGTGTTGGTTCAACATATTATGCAGCTGACGTGCTGTGCAAATAAGAGATAAATTGTAATGAAGAAGGCTGCGCTTTCCTGGTTAGACATATGGCATCACTGCCAGCAATCCCCAATGACCCAGTGCTGAAAATACCCAGACTTTAGCTCTACATGTGCTATGAATCTTATTTTGAAATATGGAGATGGAAAGAACAGCAGCTGATTTATAAGCCAAGTCCTGAAGGAGTCATGCAGTTCCTGCCTTGGGTGTCAAGCTTGTAAAAGCATAGGAGTAAGAACATTATCTTGGTAAAAAATATAATGTTATAAACAGATTGGAGATTAACAGGTAACCAATTGGTCATTGATGCTGAATCTGAAAGAATAACACTCATACACATGCACATATTTTTTTTGCTTTTTAATTTAGTCTGGGACAAACTGAATACATTAAATGCAGGATGTACATTAAAAAAAACCAAGCACAAGCAATGGAGAAAAAGATCAGAGTAAGAATGAAGGAGTAGCAGGGGTGGGAAGGGTGTTAAAAAAAAAAAAGGGGGCATATAGTTTTTAACGCAAACACAGCACGTCCTACAGTTAGGATATACTGCTTGGCCACCCTAAATACTTGGTATCAAACAATGACTCCATTACAGTAATAGGATTTTGTTTAGCTTAACTTTAGCTAGCTTATAGACACAGAGTTCTATATAGCTGATATTCCAGGAATTTTGAACCTGTATTATTCAAATACATCAATCACTATTGCAGAAAAACAATCTCATTAAAATGTGGTCCTTGTGTAAGGGGCTCACCTTTAACATAAATGCTTAATTACAGGACTTGAGAATCGGTGCATCTAACTGTGCATCCTGCAGCATAATTTCAAAGGTAAAAAACTCGTAGCTATATTACAGAGGTTAAATACGTAAAGAGGTTGCTAAAGGAACTTGATGCCACACTCCATCCATCATCTAAAAGCATTTCTGTGGGCCCAACTTTGAGTGCAGAAGTTGCCCCAATCTGTCAGAGCAACATTTATTAGTGAAATGTCAAAAGATACATAAATAAAACAGCTGCCTGAACACTGAGAAACACTGAGAGATAGCAGAGGCAACTGTTCTTCACATTAAACTATTTACTTTGTATTTAAAGAAATGTTCAAGTGGTAGTATTAATTTAAAGAAATTTTTCTTAGGAGTTAAAGTCATAATAGTGTGACAAATTAATGTTGTCACATTTGGGTTTGTCAGTTTCTTTGGGTTTTTAAATCTAACCAACAAGAATTGATTTTTTCCAAAGCACTATAATGATTTGTCTGTACCTTCAACACCATCCTTTAACTCAGCCCTGAGAGCACACAAAGTAACTTAGAGTTCATTTACTGCAAATGACTCACTAAGAACTCCCACTTTTCTATGAAAAAATAGTTTATAAAAAAACTTGCTTTCTATAAAAAATAGTTTTCAACCTTGTTAACAGTCAATGCTTAAACTGGGACATTTTGCATTATCAGGACTATTTTTCCAATCCTTGTCACTCCAAATATTAATTTTACCAGAATGTCATGAATTGCTGTTTTCAGGAGAAACTGTACAACTGGCAACTTATTTCCAAAGTTGTTATGACTAGCTCGACTCCCGAACTCCAGTTTGAGAGTCAAGGTACGTTAAATATATTTACCTGATGAAAAAGCTTATTTTAATTTCTGTAGTTGTGAATTTGGAAGTTAAAATACCAAGAAAATGGATACAGTAAGAATCATTTAGTACTGCTGACATTTCTAAATATATTCCAGTACAACAAATTGTAATAGCTGTATAATTTTCCTTAAATAAGTATTAGGTGCTTTAAAATCTGCCACTATCCAGTGTTGTTATCCAGCTATCTACAACTTATTATCAGGCAAAGATATTTTTGCCACAGAGTGCACAACACAGACAATACACTAGAAAGGGGAGAACATGTGAGGGGGTAAATATCACAACAATCTTGGGCAAAGTTTAGCAGAGAGTGGGTGTATTTTTTCTTAGCAAGGCTTAGAATAGGCAGATAAAATCTGGTTGTGAAGCACTTACAAAAAGCAAAATTCAATTTGCATTATAACAGAACAAGTTGTTCTTTCTGACTAACATGCAACACCCACCCAAGCCTCTCATATGCAAATTGAGTGCTTATATCACTTCAGTATGGGTTAAGAAAAAGCTGACTTTGAATTTTCTTTATACAGAAGCTGGAAACAGCTATGCCCAAATTCCACTGCTTTTTCATTCAGTATTACTGGGTTTTTTTTCTGAAAAATATTATTCACATTAATAATTCATTTTGTGATTTCTCTGGAAAAAAAATCTTGGGTATTGCAAGTAAGTGGTAATTATGTTGCTGAAATATTGTTCCAAAAGAGACAGCAGAATAAAAAAACCTTTAAGACACAAAAAAATCAATTCTCATGTGTGAGTAACCTAGAAAAGTAGCCTGAGGGATCTATCTTCTGATTAGAGCTTTAGCTTTTTAAAAGGACAGAACTACATAGTATCAAGTAGTGCTTAAGTTTTTATATGTGGAGAAATAAATGAGAAATGAGAAATAAATAATTTACACTGAATAATACCATTTCAGTAGTGTGTTGAGAGACAGTGCTACAAATGTTTAGGAATTAGAATAAAAGCACTTGCACTACATGAAAGGAAAGAATTTTGAAAAGTCACTTTTAACGTGGATTTAACATAGTTCTTCAGGACCTACTAAAAAATGATCTTTATTGTATGATCATAAGATCTTGAACAGAGATACTAATTCAGTAAATATTTGAATGTTCAATTTTATAACTAAAATACTAGTGGATGTTTGACAAAATGGTATCGATTTCCATGCAATACAGTAATGTGCCTATGTTGCATGCAGTACAGTAATCTATGCAACTGTGACCAGTGAATTCCACATTTAAAGAACAAATTGGTATTTTGAATACTCTTAGTCAAATTTTCTTCTACATTTCCTAATCTACTGTGCATTGCTTCTATATAGCTGCTTCTCTGGTAATGTCATTTTAGTTTCTGCTGAAGTATAGAATCATAGAACCATTTACGTTGGAAAAGACCTCTAGGGTCATCAAGTCCAACCATCAACCCAACGCTACCATGGCCACTAGACCATGTCCTGAAGTGCCATATCTACTTGGTTTTTGAACACCTTCAGGAATGGTGACTCCACCACTTCCCTGGGCATCCTGTTCCAATGCCTAACCACTCTTTCAGTAAAGAACTTCCTAATATCCAGTCTAAACCTCCCCCGGTGCAACTTGAGGCCATTTCCTCTTATCCTGTCATTAGTTACTTGGGAGAAGAGACTAACACAAGAGTGTGTAATCCTTACACACTCTTCCAGTTTTACAGGACAACCAATTGCTAATATCAGTATCCTGAAATATTCAAATAAAAGCTGCTGCAGAAGTTAATAGGACAGAATAGAACTAGCACTTAGAAAAAGTTTCACTTACGCTTACTTGTAGTACTGGTTACTGAATCAAGACCATGATGTGTTGAGTGAATTGTGATTGCATTAATGAATTGAGTATTTTTCAGTGTTTACATTTTCCCTACTCTAAGCGGTATTCTGTCATTGTTATTCAGAAAAATTAAAAAGTCTTCTATATTCAGTTGTCTCGTCTCAATAAACCTGCTGCTTACTTATCAGCAGACCTAACAGGACATGGCACAAATGAAATGTTCGTATCTTTGTGGAAGGCAGTAAGAAGTTGGTAAAAGGAGGAGAAAAACATTGCTGAAAGCTATCAAAATAGTGGGAATAATTCAGGGACAAAAAAGATCAAAGTTTAAGGCAGAAGGGTTAATTTTTAAAAAGTTGTATGATTCTGAATTTAATCCAGAATGGAATTAATTAACATATTTCTAATAAATAAAAATCTTCATTTTTAACAGCATATGGATTTGTGATTCAATTATTACTGTTTGGAGGGGTAGTACTAAAAACAATATATTATGCAGACTACAAAAGGAAGAGTCACTGAGTAACAGTGACTCTAGGAAATTCTTCAGAAAGTTCCTCTGGCTATAAAGAAAGGACTCTATATACCAGCATAAAGAACTTTTCTTCTTTTAATTTCTACCAAGTGCTTATTCTGTATTCGGTAATGTGTTTCTTGAGAAACATAAAGAGTAATAAGTGCAAACATTGTATGAGAAGACTAATTCACCAATGTCCTTTTTAATCTTGACCAGAGGAATACCATTATTTCAGAGTACGCTCAAAAATTAAAACTGTAATAGCAAACAAATGAGATCTTTAATACAGACATTCAGTAACATACACTTCCTTCTTAAGCAGTGATTGCATTTCTTTCTATATACAGGTAAGAATTATTAATGTCATTCAAAAGAACTATTGAAAGCTAAGTGCTGATTATGCTCCTGACACATTTTCTAAACGTAATGAAAGAGTTATCTTCTTCTCCTTCTGTAAAAGAAGGAGAATAAGAAATGCTTCCAAGCTTTAGCTTATTCTTATATTGGACTACACCTTAAGATAGGTTTGCCTCATATAGTTTAAGCAGGACTAAAAGACCTCCTGAAGGCACTGTCAACCTTGATCCAATCTTACGATCACATATATTTGTTGGATGATTATTAATAAAGTCTCTATGCTTCTCTGTTCATATTTCTCTTACAATAAGTCCTTACAGAAATAAAAAAGAAAATTTAGAATAATGGTGCTGGGATCTTAAAACTTCATAAGGCAGTTCTTGTGTAATAATAAGGTTGTTGTGCAACTCATTTTTAGCATGAATTTTCAATTTCTACCTCTCTTGGCATAAAGATTTTTTCTTCAGTGATAAAATAAAATAAGCAGCACTGGCCAGAAATAAAGATTATTCTCTGTGGCTAGCCTTCCTAGCCATAAAATATACTTTCCCTAGGTGTTTGTGTCTCAACTATTACTATCATTTTAAACAGATGAAAACAGTTGCTGCTATTATGATCTATGACTACCTCCTTCTAAGATATAGCAAAATAAGTAGGTAGGTGGAAAGATACTGTCATTCTTAGTAGAAGCATATGATCTTTTATTTTTATGACTGTTACCCTGCATTAAGCCTACATATTTTGTGTTCTTGACTACACTATATTCAGCTACTACAAATTGCTCTGTACAGTACGATAAACAAAATACTTTCTGTTAATGATTTCTGTGGGATTACGTAGAATGCAAAAAGATAAACGATCTTGCACCTTTACAAAGTCAAATATTATTAATTCTCTGACAGGAAAATTAATTATTTTAAATTAAAATTAAATTTATTAAAATGATATTTAAAAAATCAGAATATCTCAAGTACTGCACTTCAGAAAAGAAATCCACTTTAAATACAGGTGATACAGTATTATATAATATATACTTTTAAAATTTTTCATAGTGTGTTCCGCTGTCAAAAGTTTAGGTTGCATCTTTACTGCAAAACCAAATATATTCTCCACAATATTGTCCAATATTGTGGAACTTATTGTTAGCCCCACATTCACAAAATCACAGAATAGTAGAGGTTGGAATGGACCTTTGGAGATCATCCAGTCCAACCCCTCTGCCAAAACAGGTTCATCTAGGGCAGGCCACACAGGAACATGCCCAGACAGGTCTTGAAAGTCTCCAGAGAAGGAGACTCCACAACTTCTATGGGCAGTCTGTTCCAGTGCTCTGTCACCCTCTCAGTGAAGAAGCTTTTCCTGATGTTGAGGTGGACTGTCCTGTGTTCCAGTTTGTGCCTGTTGCCACTCATCCTATGAATGGTCAGCACTGAAATAAGATTGGCCCCACCCTCCTGACACCCACTCTTCAGATAAGTGGTGGGTTTATAAGCACAGATAAGATCCCCTCTCAGTCTTCTCTTCTCCAGGCTAAACAGCCCCAGGGCAGTCAGCCTTTCCTTGTAAGGAAGGTGTTCTGGTCCCTTAATCATCCTTGTAGCCCATTGGACCCTCTCCAGCAGTTCCCTGTCTGTCTTGAACTGGGAAGCCCAGAACTGGACACAATACTCCAGATGTGGCCTTACCAAGGCAGAATAGAGGGGGAGGAGAAACCGCATTGACCTGCTGGTCACGCTCTTCTTAATGCAGCCCAGGATACCATTGCCTTTTTTGGCCACAAGGGCACACTGCGAGCTCATGGTTAACTTACTCTCCACCTGGAGTCCCAGGTCTTTTTCCACACAGCTGCTTTCCAGCAGGTTGTGGTATTTGGATAATGAGGTGGGGTTCTCTGTGCTCAAACAGGCCTTGCTATCTCCAGTGCAACCCAAGGGAGCGGAGACTCGCCTGGCTATCACAGCGTGCAGAGAAGGAGGGGGCTCTGCTGAGGCAGGACAGCCCTGCTGCTGGTCAGCAGGGACAACAAGGTAACAGGAACCTGCATACTTCTCTGTTTCTGAGAAAAGCCTACCAAGTCTGAGAGCTACCCTTTGCCTCATTACCTGTGAAATGAATATTCCAGTTGACACCCCTGCATATGCTAATGAAGATTATAGAGATCATGCTAAACATGTGTGACTATAGCACTCGTCTCTCTCCACCCAAATCATACTACCTGTCACCGCAGAAGGGGGGAACCTTGTAATTTTGGGGATAAAAAGATGGAGGAAATGATTGTGAAATTGGGAAAGAACCTCAACATCCGATGGAACAGCTGACGGGCTGTGTTCTCTTCCTCCACCCCAGGCAGGGATGCCTCTCTGGGTAAGCACCAAACCTATCACTCTCTGGTGAATGTTAACCCTTGGTTGTTGTTGTTGTATTATTACTATTTTCTGCTAGCAATATTAACCTTAGTTAGTAGCACTATTAACCTTAGTTAGTAGCACTATTGTTGTTAATGAATTTTTCAACAGTGATCTTGAATGTTCTGTTGCTCTCATATTGAAATTATTTTCCCTGAACGCAATACAGGTCAACCCTTAACTTCTACTGGTGCATGGGGTTATTCCTCCCCAGGTACAGGACCCTATACTTGCCCTTCTTGAGCTTCATGGGGTTCCCCTCCACCCAACTCTCCAGCCTGTCCAGGTCTCACTGAATGGCAGCACAGCCTTCTGGTGTGTCAGTCACCCCTCCCAGTTTTGTATCATCAGCAAACTTCCTGAGGGTACGCTCCATCCCTTCATCCAGGTCATTGATGAAGACATTGAACAAGACTGGACCCAGCACTGACCCCTGGGGAACACCACTAGCTACAGACCTCCAACTGGACTCTGTCCCACTGATCACTATTGTTTAGCCAGTTCTCAATCCATCTCATAGACCACTCATCTAACCCACATTTCCTGAGCTTCCCTATGAGGATTGTATATATACAATATAAGTATATACAATGTATATACTTACACTGTAAGTAATTATATATGCACTTAAAATTAATTCAGGTTTACTTTGATGATCAGTGCAACTAAAATATATACCTTTCAGACTTTGGGTTTTGCTTGTTTGTTGAAACAACTTGTTCTTTAGATTCATGTATCTACTATTTATCTATTTAATTTTACATATATTTATTCTAATAATTTATTCCACTCAGACATACAAAAAACTCCTTTCAGTGCTTTGATTTATTTCAAGTGGGTCCTTCTCCCACCTTCTTTACACACTGGTTTCAGTGTAACAGGAAATAAAAACATTTGAAAAAAATTGAAACCTTTTGATTTTTCATTCAATATTTTCTGCTAACAGATGCCCAGGGAAAGTCTTCACTCTTACATCAGACTGCTTTTCTGTATATGCATAAATCTCATTTTAAAATATATTTCTGCTGGATAGAAAAATTAAATGACTGTATTTAAAATTAAAATAGTCCTACAAATATATGTGTGTTACAAAATAAAAATAGTAATGTCATGCTGCTCGTGTATTTGATGGGGACTTGATATCCTACTCAACTAATACAGTAGAGTGGTTTACTAGTCTATGTACAGGCACATTTCAGATGGTTCCCACTACATTGCCTGTTCAATATCTCCAAAACCTTAACAAGTCCCCAAAGCCTCTCCTGGAAAAAGATCCCTCCCATCCATTTCTCTATTGACCTTTCATGTGGGAAAGGCCTCTTCTCTTTGCTTTAAGCAGCATATGTGTATAACTTACTTTCTCAACTTATCCTCCCCAAATGCAGTCACTGATTTGGGCGTTATGTGGAATTTTACATATTATTAATATACAGTATCTGTGATGACTATGCTGACACATAGCCAGTGGGAATATGCAGCTAAAAGACGAGATCAGTGTTAACTAGTCACTGTAAAAAGAATGAGAATTGGGAACCAGCATCTTCAGTGTAGGACTGAAGGAGGTTTTACCTTCCCTTTCTTAGCCACAGCTGTGAAAAAGTTTTAGAATGGACTGAACACTTCACTTTCAGGAGTTTTCTTATGTATCCTTACAGAACCATTGTGAGCTGGGGGCAATTTCCATATTGGATAAAGAGGAGAGAATGTAGTGGGAGAGGCCAGAGGGAGAACAGCAAGTTTTCCTGCCTGCTGCTTCAAACGTCACAAAATGTTTCAACTGGTTCACCAAAGTATCCTCAAAGTCATCACTGCAAACACACCAGGAAGGTATCTATCAGCTTAAAGAGTAAGTGTCTGAGAAGCAATTCTCAAGATTTTGCAGATCTCTGGGAGCTTCGAGGACTTTAGGGTTTGATTCTGCAGCTGTGACAGGTCACAGGTCAAGAAAATGAAAATGATGGAGCTACCAACTCCAGAACATTCTATGAGGTGTGACTATGTCAAGACTGTTGCTCAGATATTCTGTCACCAAGTCAAACCAGACACACATGCTGTAAAGTGGCTTTCTGTTAGAAAAGAGATTATGTTTCAACAGCAGTATGGCAAAATTAATGTTTCCAAAAGCATTTTACTTAAGAAATCTGGAGCTTTTGACAGAACTTGGGTCAGAAAATTTCTGAACATGTATTTTCTTTATACAATACACACCAAAGAAATGAAAAAAACAAAACAAAACAAAACAGAACACAACAACCAGCTTGCATGACATTAAATTAGGCATAGTAGTGCTTTTAAAATCATGTATCTTCTTCACAAAAATCAGTGCTAACCATGCATTGAAAAACAATGTAAATACTATCTACTTTAAATATGTTCTGATGAAAAAGAAAAATTGCAGCTTATTGAAATATATTGCATGTCAGCATAAGCAATTCCTAAGCATTGGTATGTAGTCCCTGAAACCAGCAGCAAACTACATAAAAATCAGTTCCACTCACTCCTAGATTCTCTTCCCTAAAACTTAAAATAAAAAACACAGACATCTAATGTTTGGAAAAAGGTGGCATGATAGTACAAGAAGAAGTTCCAGAAAAAGTTTATTTGATAAGGACACAATGCTGCAATTTCTGGCATTACAGGTTTTTGCATGGGCATGTAATGATGCGATATATCACAGAAATACTAACGCAGTACACTAAATTAAAAATTTGCTCTTGAAATGCAGGAGCATTTTGAGCCATTTGCAGGGAGAAAAAAATAATTTCTCAAGGAGTCTGAAATCATTAAAATACACCCATTTTGCTGGGTAACACGCTGGCTGGATGGCCAGGCCCAAAGAGTGGTGGTGAATGGAGTTAAATCCAGCTGGCAGCCAGTTACAAGTGTTGTTCCCTAGAGATCAGTTTTGGGGACAGTTCTGTTTAATGTCTTTATCAATGATCTTATTGCGGTGATAGAGTGCACCCTCAGTAAGTTTGCAGACAACACCTAGTTGGGTAGAAGTGTTGATCTGCTTGAGGATAGGGAGGCTTTACAGAGGGACCTGGATAGGCTGGATCAATGGGCCAAGGTCAGTTGTATGACCTTCAACAAGGCCAAGTGCTGAGTCCTGCATTTGGGCCACAACAACCCCAAGCAACATACAGGCTTTGGGGAGTGTGGCTGGAAAGCTGCCCTGTGGGAAAGGCCCTGGGGGTACTGATCAACAACCAGCTGAATATGAGGCAGCAGTGTGCCCAGGTGGCCAAGAAGGCCAACGGCATCCTGGCTTGTATCTGGCTGTTTAGTCTGAAGAAGAGGAGGCTGAGGCGAGACCTTATCGTTCTCTACAACTCCCTGAAAGGAGGTTGTAGAGAGGTGGGTGCCGGTCTCTTCTCCCAAAGAACAAGTGATAGAACAAGAGGAAATGGCCTCAAGTTACACCAGGGGAGGTTTAAGTTGGACATTAGGAAAAAGAATTTCACTGAAAGGGTTGCCAGGCACTGGAACAGACTGCCCAGGGAAGTGGTTGAATCACCATGCCTGGATGTCTTTAAAAGTTGTGTAGATAAGGTGCTGAGGGACATGGTTTAGCAGTTGACTTAGTAGAGTAGGGTTGTGGTTGGACTAGATGATGTTAAAGGTGTCTTCCAGCCTAAATGATTCTATATTGCATATGCAGAGTCCACAACTGAAAGTATAATTTACACAGTTTAACACAGGAGGTCTCCTGCTGACCAGCAGATCCTATCTCAAACATATTTTAGCACATGACTTTGTTTATTAACTTTGAGCATAATTGCTTTTAAGTCCACTCTGTTAGAAAAAATATGAATACTGGCAGGACTCATGAAGAAATTGAACCTTTAGTCTCACAGTGGGCCCTCTAATGGTGTAGTGAGGAGTTCATTATACAGCAAACACCCTCCTCTGGAAAGTGCTCCTGGTTTCTTTTCCATCTTTCTCTACTTCTAATTTATATGCTTTCCTGAAATGTCTCACTTCAACACAGTAATGCTGACACAGCCTAGAAAATTCTGCGTCTTCCCAATTTATTTCAATAATTTTTCATGGAAAAATGTGAAGAAATATTTTCTTTCAGTCTGTAATTCTATGACAATGCAGGGCAGCATTCTCTCTTTGTATAAGTAAATTCAAAGGAAAGAAAAGATCTTTTCTGACAAGTTTAGATGCTTAAATTGTAATAGATTTCTTTCTTATTTTAATCTTTAGCGTAACATCAAAGCATTTGTCTGCGTAACTCTTCAAGTATCATCTGACAAAGAGAAAAGTAAATCAGTTCACCAGTTTTAAAAGCAGGGTAGGTGCATGAGTGGTTGCATGCAACATTTAAATGCCTAATACCATTAGACCAATGCTCTTCCTAGCCATTCTAGTCATAGATGTATACGTCTTCATATGCAAACTTGTGCCAACTTCTGAAGCATATATCTATTTCTAAAGCTTATATTTATTGTTGATTTACAAATTCTATTTTTTTAAAAAATGAGATGACTTCATTGTCAAAGCTGACACTCTTTATGACACCTGCAATACTTCTAAAGTATCATGCTGAAGAAAGCACAGAAATTTAAAAAGAAAAAAAAAAAAAAAACCAACAAAAAGAGAAAGAAAGAAGAACAAAAAAGAACAGGAAAAGCCAAGAAAATACTTCATCTCTTTTTCTTGAAAATACTTTTTCTTCACCTATACTTAGTAACAATAATTGAAATGAATTCTACAAATGCAATTTGAGAAAATAAAAGAAAGTGAAAAAATTCATCAGTGACCATTATATACTTTCGGTTTCTTACTGGAAGACATATGGCAAGTTTCATCAAATAAAATAGCTGTCCTCTGCACAGCTCTAGTTTATTGTCAAAGAAGTGACCTGGTAGTAATGAAAATTTCCGTATGTCTTACACTTCTGGTTTAAGAACAGCTTACAAGTAACATCAGACAATTTGCCAAAGCTTCAGCAAAAGAAGAAAGGTGGATTTACTTATTGACTGGCTTGCTGGTTTGTTTGAAACGTTCAGGTATTTTGGTTTTGCGGAGCATACAGCTTTGACTTAATGACAACTCTCTTTGCTCCCATTTGCTAAATAATCGTCTACAGTTTCACAGTAATTCACCACCTACTCCTTCACTACTGTGTCCTTTATACTATAAGCTCCTGTGATTTCCATCAACGCTTCCTCTTAAAGCACCAAGGGAGTACCCTTTTACCCTACCCACTGATGCTCTTGCAGGATCCTGAACCCTTCTGTACTGATGTGTAGACTTTCTTCCATATGCTTACTTGTTGAGTTTGTTCTACATGTAGAGTAAATTCTGGAGGCAAGAGTCACATTCTTGCTATAAAAATCACTAATGAAAGACAAAAAATTAAAAAGTTTAGCAAAAAAGGGTTAATTCGGAACATAGAAAAATTTACAAATGTAGGCACTTTAATGTGTAAGTAGTAAGTAATCTTCAAGTTCACCAGCACCACCTGTGTTTGGCAAGCTCATGCACAACCTAGGTCTAGAAAAAAAGCTGAACAATTGTGATTTTAACTAAACAAAGTATTTTAAAAGTGAAAGTATTTTTGTATATGTTTTGGGCCTATGCTATCCCCCGGTGCAGAGTCGTACAGGGCTGACAGGGCTAGGGTACAGACAACAGATGGATCTCTACTGGGCTGCTGATGGGTGCCCTCCTCCTCCAGCACAAAGGACACACGTGGGAAGTCCCACCTGCCAACACAGGTACCATAACGCCTACAGGGAACAATTCTGATTTACTAAATATGTCTTATTCAACCTACAGGATGTGCAAAATTGAACTGTATTTACCAGAACTAGTCATTTATGAAAATGAAAAATTTGAAATATATTTGGAATTCAGAGCTCCAGTCCGAGCTGTGTCACTGCAACAGATACAGAAATCACATCGTGGGGAACCTGTTCAGTGAATGGAAAACAAGCTTTGACAAACTTGTCTTAAAATGTTCCAGGAATATTTTGCCATGGCATTCAACCTTCCAGTGATGTTTGATGCAAGCTGTCTCTATTTCTGCTAAATTAGTCAGTGAGATGTAAAGTATCAGCAAAAATAATTTATAAACATAAAGCAGCTTTCACCTTTCCTGTATAGATCAGTGTCTTTCCCTAATATGAGTTGTGCCAAAAAAATTACAAAGCTGTTTGCACATCTACTTATGTAGAAAAGTTCAGAGCAGAATTACAAGTTCAGAAGTTATTGACAGGAGACATCTGTTGCACCATCTGCACAAATATTGAAGAAATAAACCCACCGTTTTGGAACAAAACATTTTTAAATTTTTGTTTTACACCTTGTGAATCACTCAAATCTTAGTCAGTGCTAATTGTAGCTTACCACAGAACAATATAAATTAGACCTAAATGTTAGAATAGTATTTTAATGAAATGGTGAAGAGGCAGTTGGATCAGAGTATAGTAGTATTGATGTAAGAGCATTTTCTAACAGTAGATTCTATCAAAGATAAACCATAGTGTAATAGCTAGAAGCAGAAACAAAATAAGTAATAAAATTTGATTACAGCAGTATCTTTAGGTCCTGCATTTTCTTTCTGGATTTTCATCTGTAGCCTCCCTGTAGAAGTTTTTGAAGTGTCAGGAAAAAAAATTAAGTCCTCAAACTCCAGAAGACAGCAATGCCAAAGGTGAATAAAATTAGAAGAGCAAAAGCGAAATTCAAATAAATGTGCTGAAACAAAGAAGCTATTTTACAGAAAACACTGGAAACAAGAAGGATGTGCAAGGTCAATATCTTCACAAAGATCGTCAGTTAAGGAAGTTACTGAGAAGCCAAGTGAAGGAAATACATCCAGTTCATCAATGAATAGAAGGGCTGTCCAGATAAACTGATACACTGTGCCAAATGGCATACACTCAAAGACTTCTAAAAGGTTGAGAGAGGTATTAAAAACTTTTAATTTCTCACTACTTATGAGCAACTATTCATTAGAGTTGCAAGACAGAAAATATTAAGCTTTTCTAGGCACAGGGAAGCTTTCCAGGGGACTGAGAAAAATAAAATGTGTAAGAAAATTCAGAAAATAGGCAACATTGCTGAACTGATCATTAAAAACTGGAAAACATCTCAGGTCTGTATGGATTTTCTGCAGCTGATGATAGAAGTGGCTGGCAGCTCTTATGTCCAGTCTATAACCGGCTTAGTATTAAACTGTTCAGCTAGAAAAGCAACAGATCATTCAAAATGTGCAGATCACTGTGTTGCCACAGCCACCATCAAATTTCAGATAAAACCATGCTTTTTTTTCTCTTAAAAAAAAAACAAACCACAACAAAAACTCCACAAGTTTTATGCATTGTTGCCCATCTACTGAAACAGTCATACTAAATCACATAAAGAAATGTGCATGCCAAGGAAGAGCCATTGAGCAGTACTTTTCATTCTTGGTAGCTTCTCTGGCTAGTTACAAAAGCAAATATATTATTAGATACAGCTTCAGCCTCTGATCTTGTCAGCAGTCTTTATGTCACTTCTGCTTTTGAGCAGCCACCAGTTCCTAAAAGGATGGCAAAACACTGTTGATCGTGATGAAGTCACATGAATCTTCAGCAAGTAAGATCACTAATGAAGGAGTGATGCTGAACAGAGATGGTTAAGAAATTAATGTAAGCAGCAGGAAAATTACTATTTGTCTCTAGAATATTCCCAGTTAGTGGAAGAAAATCTCACAGTGGAAAATTGTGAGGTAATAAACATTTGAATTGCAAAAGACAAATTGTATCTCTTACATTTCATTGAGCATGTTGAAGTAGTAGATAAAAGAAAATGAGCTGATAGTATCTCTAAATTCACAAAGGTGGCCTTAATTTTGGTGGTGGTTGTTTGGTTTGGTTTTTTGTTGGGTTGTTGTTTTTTTTTAAATGACAGAGTGCTAAGGT
This sequence comes from Eurystomus glaucurus suahelicus, assembly GCA_032159205.1. Classification (NCBI taxonomy): domain Eukaryota; kingdom Metazoa; phylum Chordata; class Aves; order Coraciiformes; family Coraciidae; genus Eurystomus; species Eurystomus glaucurus. Next base: position 80,097 of record JAVFHW010061818.1, read on the forward strand.
ATTAAAGGGCAAACAGTGTTATCTTGGGCAAAAAAAGTGGGAAAAAGACAATAAGCAGTGCAGGATTTAACTGATAAGTTTTCACCCCAGCAATTGTGCTTGTTGCTTCCTGTCCAGCCACTGTTGGGATGAAGATGGTACATGCATCTTGTCTGCAACTGTCTTACACACACAAAGACGTTGAAGCTATAGAAAACTATATTTTTGGCTAGTTGAACTAATTGAAGTAATTTTTGAGTACTTATGACTACAGATTATATATACTACAGGAATCACATTATTTATTACCCTTAAGAGCTCTTTACATATACAGTAAAGCCAAAGAGGAGCTGATCACTTTGCAAAATTACTGGAAATACAGGGTTTCCTTGCAGCATTATGACTGATAATGGCTGGATAAAGCATTTCTAAGACAAAAAAGTTCCAACCATTTCAGGAATCAAATGGCTTTATTCTTGCAGACAGATTACAAAAACTTGTCTTTACAGACATTCTCTCAGTCAAGAGGAGAAAACTAAGATCTGTGTAGTGAGAGCCTTACCATACAGTGTGCCCTGAAGTGGCCATGTAGAGGACCCCGAACATGAGCACTGCTAAGGCAAAAGCAGCTTACACTGGCTTGCAACATGAATGTGTGTGTAGCTGACACATTTTGGTAACTTAATAATACATTAGGGTTTTTTTCAGTGAAGTGATTTGTATTGTGTCTCAAGAAATAAAAATGAAGAAACTAACACGTGTACCATTTGAGACTTGAGATACTGTCTGTTTGCATTTCCAGTTATTTTGTAAGGTGGGTCAAAAAAATCTGCAACTTCTTGCTGCTCCTAAAATAAATAAGTGAATGGAATAAATCCATTTATTCACAACAAAAGGGAAAATTTTAGTTATTTTCTCATTGCTAATCTTGGAATACAGTTCTGGAACTATAGTTTGCATATGCTATTTGCAGTTCTACTCTGGTAACTGCTAAATCCGAGTATCAGCTCTGTAGAATTACCCGTATTTTTTCATTTAAACCACTAGATGTCTCTAGCTCCATTCATGATAAAGGCAAATTAACAGCATACAAGATGCACTACATTCAGCTTTGAAAATCTGCTTGGAAACACTCGAACCATAAAAGCAGAATCCAACAAGTTTCTTGCTATGACTCCAGTAGAAAATCAGTGCTCTATATGAAAGGTGCTATCGTGTTGTTTTAAAATAGAAAAGGAAATCTAAAATATTCTGGCTGCAGTATAATTTTAAAGAAAACACTTAGTTCTCTTCATGCTAGTGGTCAAAGTTTTGAGCTCTAAGGAAACATTTACTAAAATGCAGGCATGGAGAGGAATTAACTCTGAGTTTTCAAACACAATTTCTGAGAGAGGCCCCGAGATGGGGACACAAGGTAGTAACCTAGGGAGAAAAAGGAAGATAGAGACAAAATGTTTTGTGAGTCACCAGGTGAATGAGGATGGGTCAGAGCTATGAAAACCAGCCAGCAGAGACCCTTCAGAGAAGGCACAAGGCCTTCTGGGATGAAGGTGGCTGACAGCCCAAGCTGAGGAATTGTGCTGATTTTGAGATTTGGTGATGAACTTACCAATGGAGATGGGATAGTCATTAAGTACAAGAATAAAAGGGAGGGTTCAGTATAAAGTCAGATAAAAGAAACATCAAGCAAGCACTTACTAAAACATAGAGGGCACAGAAATGGCTGGAAAGGGAAAAGCATCAAGAACAAGCATTTCAAAGGCAGATACAGTGAAAACAGTATCATGGAAGTCTTCAGTAAATGCAGCTTATCCTGCCTCCATGCCCGGTATTCATTCCAAATATTACAAGGATTGTTTTGCTGCACATGTGATGGAAGCGTATATCTAATTCCCTAATTTAGCAGGAAAATGTCTAAAGAATACCAAAAAAATGAGCAAATATTAATTAAATGAAAATGACAGAATCACATCTCAAACTTTGCTCGTCCCAGTGGACACTTTCCAGACATTATAAGGACTTCAAAATACTGAATGTGCAGGCTTGCTGGAAATTTGTTGTTCTGTGAAGCCAGTGAACATCTCATTTGTTATCAAAATTATCTGACGTGTCTTTGTTTACAGGTTGAATTTCTTCAGGGTGCAAAAGTATTCTGCATAAAACATACATTTATTCAAGAACACCACCACTTCAAATGTAAAAATGAAAACAAGAGCCTAGAACACACGATAGCTTTCAGGTTAATTTGTCACTGTTCTGAGGTACCTGTCAGCCACTCTACATTCAAAGAGGCCAATCCTGCCTCACATACAGGTGTCAATTCTTTGCAGCTTAAGATATTACAAACAGCCTCATGAATGAAGCAGCTCCTGGCATTTACTCCTTTCCAATTTTGTCAAGAGAGGTTTGAACCTCTCACCAAAGTAATGATGGACACAGCTACCAAAATCTATTAGAAGTAAATCCTCTCTCAAAAAAAGAAAGAAAGAAAAAAGATAAATGCAAAAATCAGATAAATAAAAAAAAAAGATAAATGCAGTAAATAGCTGCAAACAATTGGAATTTAAAAAGCACAATGAGGAATTGTCCTCATAAGCTTAACTTGTCCTTATATTATCTGCAAAAATTCTCAAGGCATGCCTGAATGTCCCTTATACTTATATAAGAGCACAAACACTTAACATATTGAAGTGTTATGTAATAAGAAAATCCTAATTATTTGTAAGAAAACCTGACACTAACTCTTTTGAGCATCCTGCTCTAAGATTTTCAAACAAAGGGATTATAACATGGTGTTTATATTATTTTCATATTCGCCTGGAAAATGGTTACTTGCAAGTAGAAGTACAGAGAAATAAATCTCACATGCATTAAGATAATAATAAGGGCTTCTACAGGTATGCTGGCCAGAAAAGGAAAACTAAGGAAAATTACATCCCTCCCTGATAAATAACACAGGACATCTGGTGATGGCTGAGGCAGTCAGCAATATTTTTGCCTCAGTTTTCATTCGCAATCTCTCCCCTCATCTCTCAAGCCCCTGAACCTCAAGGCAAGGACTGGGAGAATGAAGTCCCTCCTATCATAAGAAAAGATGAATTTCAAGACCTGAGGACTCTGAACATAGACAAGTTGATATACTTGATCAGATACATCCCAAGGTCCTGAGGAAATTGGCAGCTGTAGTTACTAAGACATTCTCCATTATATTTGAAAAGTCATGACAGTCAAAGTCCCAAGTGGCTGAAGAAAAGGGAATATTGCACCCATTTTTGAAAAGGGTGAAACGGAGGACCTTGGGAACTACCGACCAGTCAGCGTGCACTCAGGCCCAATAAGACCATGGAACAGATCCTTTTGGAAGATCCACTGAAAGATACGGAAGACAGAGAGGTGATCAGAGACCTCACCAAGGGAAAACTATGCCTGACTAACCTCGTGGTCTTCTACAATGGAGTGACTGCATCAATGGAAGGGCAAAGACAATCATCTACCTGGACTTCCATAAGGCCTCTGGTATGGTCCCACACAACATTCTTATTGCTAAATTGGAGAGATATCAAACCATGGATTTGATGGATGGACTATTAGATGTATAAGGAACTAAGTGGTCACGTCCGAAGAGTACCACATCAATGGCTAGATGTCCCATATGAAACCAGTAATGAGTGGTATCCCTCAAGGGTCCATACTGAGACCAGTACTTCTTAATATTCTCATCAATTACCTAGACAGTGCAATTGAGTGCACCTTCAGCAAGTTTGTAGATGACACCAAGATCACTGGTGCAGTTTATAACCTAAAGGAAAGAGATAGGAAGGAATTTGACAGGCTTGAAAACTGGACCCATGTGGCCCTCACGAAGTTCAACACGGGTAAATGCAAGGTCCTGCACCGAGGTCAGGGTAATCACCAGTATCAATACAGACTGGGGAATGAATGGATTGAGAGCAGCCCTGCAGAGAAGAACCTGGGGATACTGGTAGATGAAAAATTAGATACAAGCCAGTAACATGACTTGCAGCTCAGAATGTCAGTCATAGAATCATAGAATCATACAGTGTATTGGGCTAGAAGGGACCTCTAAAGGCCATCTATTCCAACTCCCCTACAATAAGCAGGGACATCTCTAACTAGGTCAGGTTGCTCAGAGCCTCATCAAGCCTGACCCTGGATGACTCCAGGGATGGGGGCTTCCACCACCTCTCTGGGCAACTTGTTTCACTGATCCACCACCCTCATATTAAAGAACTTCTTTCTAATGTCTAACCTAAACCTACCCTTTTCTAGCTTAAAACAATTACCCCTTGTCCTGTTGCTACAGACTCTCGAGAACAGATCTCCTCTTGCCTTCTTATAGGCCCCTTTCCAGGTAGTGGAATGTTGCTATAAGGTCCCCCGGAACCTTCTCTTCTCCAGGCTGAACAGCCCCAACTCTCTCAGCCTGTCTTCACCGGAAAGCTGCTCCAGACCTCTGATCATTTTTGCAGCTCTCCTCTGAACACACTCCAACAGGTCCACGTCCTTCTTGTGCTGGGAGCTCCAGATTTGGATGCAGTACTCCAGGTGAGGTCTCACCAGGGCAGAGTAGAGGGGCAGAATCACCTCTCTCAATCTGCTGGCCACACTTCTTTTGATGAAGCCCAGGATGTGATTGGCCTTCTGGGCTGCCATTGTGCATTGGTGGTTCATGTCCAGCTTTTCATCTACTAGCATCTCTAAGTCTTTTTCCACAAGGGCTGCACTCTAGCATGTCCTCTCCCAGCCTATATTGACAACGCTGGTTGCCCTGGCTCAGGTGCTGGACCTTGCACTTGACCTTGTTGAACTTCATGAGGTTCACCTGGGCCCAGCTTTCCAGTCTGTCCAGGTTCCTCTGGATGGCATCCCATCCCTCTGGCATATCCATATCAACTGCACCATACAGCTTGGTGTCATCAGCAAACATCCTGAGGGTGCACTAAATGCCACCTGGATTGAACAAAAAAAAAGTATGGCCAGCAGGTTGCTGGAAGCAATTCTCTGCTTCTATTCCACCATCATGAGACACTCACCTGGGGTACTGCATACAGCTCTGGGGTCACTGGTACAAGAAAGACATGGACCTGTTCAAGCAGGTCCAGAGGAGAGACACGAAAATGATCAGAGGGCTGGAACAGCAATCCCATGAAGAAAGGCAAAGAGAGCTGAAATTATTTGGCCTTGATATGACAAGGCCCCGGGGACGTCTTACTTCGGCCTTTCAGTATATGCTGACAGGAGGCTTAAAAGAAAGACTGAGAGAGATATTTACCAAGACCTGCACTGACAGGACAAGGGGCAATGGCTTTAAACTGAAGGAGGGTAGATTTGGATTGGACATAAGGAATATTTTTTTTCATGATGAGGGTGGTGAAACACTGGAACAGGTTGCCCTGAGAAGTTGTGGATGCCTCCTTCCTGGAAGTGGTCAATGCCAGGCTGGATGCAGCTTTGGACAACCTGGTCTACTAAAAAGTGTCTCTGTTCATCGAAGTGGGGTTGGACTAGATGATTTTTAAAGGTCCATTCCAACCCAAACCATGCTATAATTCCATTATTCTAATTACCTCACAGTTTTTATGCAAATCAGCAACTCTTTAACTCCACACTGAAGGGAAAAAAACAGCTAGATGTCAGTGATCATGCAATATCCTACCATCATTCTACGAAACACTATTACCTTTAGATATGTAATAGAGAAAACTGAAAAATCCTCTGACCCTACCCTAATCAGAAGTTGTTCTAGTTAAGTTGAAACACCTGTTACACTGAAGTGACATTTGTTAATAAATGTCTAATATCTGGAAACACAAATTCTGGTGAGAAAAGCATGCTGCATTGCCACACTCAAAATGCAAATAAATATGAAGAGCCTGATTAAGGTCAAGCACCTCATGTTATTTCTCTCCTGATATTGTGAGTGTTCAGATCACTGACTAGGTTTCTTTTACAATTTTAATAAGACTTCTTTAAGATGCCTTCTGCCCCTGTTGCCTGGAAATGTATAATTCAAAATGCTGGAATACTAAATACTTCATAATCTGTCATGCTTTTCTTATACTCTAGGTATTTGCTGCATAACACATAATTATGTTTTCATCAGAAAAGAAACAGATGCACAGCAAGTGCCTGAACACAATATTCAAGGAAACAAAAACAGAACTGTAATAACATAGCATTTAAATTCAATTGATAATGAAAATATTTACTAATGAGCAAAAAGCTTCAAGCCAAGAAGCACCTCTTCTACACCATAGTACAAACCTCACAGCATCTTAATAATCTGTTATGTCATTATAAACAAAATCCTTCAATTGATGGTTGTAGATTAAATAGGTTTTGCACTACATAGATGCTCTAATCTACAGATTTAAGTAAAATTCCACTTTATTTCACCTAAGGCTTTAACTGAGGCTAGGTGTCATGCTCTAGGTTTGACTGCAAAATAATTCAGCAACCAAAGGAACAGAGTTCTTTGACACTAATGATATTGCTGTGCTCTGCAAATGGAACTAACAAGTGACAAGTGAGGCATAAAAAAGGTCAAAAACAATACGGCAAAGTTTCAACTTAAAAAATCCACTGAGATTAAGCCGAAAGGGGCAATAGAGTTTCCCATTGTGGTGAGATAATTGATTCCTTGGGATTTGAAGTCCAGCCAACTCTTTCTGTTTATCTTGAGATATCCCTAGGAAAGAGTTTTTTCCCAACTTCCATTACAATAAGTCTTCAAGGAATGGGTGAAGATAAATTCTTCGCACTGAAATCTGTGATTAAATTCCAAGTCTTACTTTGTCTGTGCTGTAAACACTGACCAAGGCTCTCAGCCAAAACTTAAAGTCAATCGTGTTGCACTGCTTATCTTCTCTAGTGTACCAAATCCCACAGACCTTGGTCATTTTAAATAAGCCACTTTGAAAAACTGCTATCTTAGGGTGTACTTCCAATAGAATCACTTATGGATAAGAATGCAGGGTAAGGCTAAGGTTGGATACATTCGTAATGCTTCTGTTATACGTGACTACCATTACAAGAGTCCTAGGGGAGGCATGCAGCATAAAGCAACTGCATGCTTTCCACCCTTTTCTTCTTTGTAGTACACATCAGTGCCTGCAGTGTCTTGACTTCACTTCTGCTTTGCAGAGTAGATACTTTTGGGTAAGTGGAAATTCAATTAAGAAGCATGACTGCTGTTATGCTGTGCTGTTATCTGCAATGCATGAGGAAATAAACTGAAAAAGCAGTAAAATAGATGTTGTCTTTCAAGTAATAAATAGAAAATTGACTAAGGAAAATGTATCCATGTATCTTCAGGAAGCTAGCTAAGGAGTACATACATTAGATATGTTCTCCTTCACTAGGCTGTAATATACATCATGAGCAACTTTCATACTTAGAGGACTATCCCACTGAAAATGCTATGACTTCACACTGAGACTTTCCCAAACAACTAATATTATCTGACAAACTGACAAAATCAGTACATCTACAGCATTATGAATTTCTTCTTGCCAAAGCAGCATGCCTAAAGCGTATCTGCAGATGGGGCCCATAAACAACAGATTTTAGACTGGTTCAGCTTTAAATATCTGAAGGTGTAGAAATCTGAGTGATGTGGGCTACATCACTACATTTCCAAATCCAGGCATCAAGAGAAATGGTAAACACCCCTAGTACCAACAAGCAGTCATTGTTTAAGTCATTGTACATTCACCACTTGCTAAGCCACCTGATACCTATTGACCCACATAGGTATGAGAGTACAGTGCTGACGTGTCCCCTTTTTCATTACATTTGCCTGAAAAAGGCAGCAGAGGCAGAAGGCTGAGTACCAGAGAGACCTTTTGGGACACAATGAAGCATCTTCACATCCCATCAACTTTTGGGACCTAAACTTAATGCCCAGGTTCCTTATGCCTGAATATGAAATCAAAAAGATTTTGCATTTGATCTCATAGACCTTCATGGACCATTGTGCTAACCAACTGTTCTTAGCCTCCCAGACAGGCAGATGATAACAAGATGTTCCAGAAACTAAGCTAGTTTCAGAGCAGGTGAGATGTTCTTCTGCTGTTTCCTACTAGTGCAGTTTCTAAGGGGTTTACAGCCTATTGAGATTTAAGGTAAATCAGCATCTGCCAAAAATCAGTTGTTACATCAGTTGCACAACACTTAAACCTGTAAGATGCCAATAAATGAAATTTGTGATTCATGTATTTTGGATGCGAATTGTAAAACATACTCTTTTTTTTTCACATAAAATTCAATTTAAAAATGCCACCTTATCATTCTAAGGTGAGGGTTTTGTGTTGGTTTAGTAAGAGCTGAGGGGTAGCCGAGCCGCGCGGCCGGCCGCTTCTCCCTGCCTCCTCCCCTCTGCCGCGGGCCGCAGACAGGGAAGAAAAAAAAAAAAGGTTTAAAAGTGCCTTTTTGAGTTGAGATAAGGAAGGTTTAATATATATACATATATACAAGAAAATAACATATAATGGGAACTTTGCAGTTAACAAGAACAATATTAACAGTAAGAAAAGAGCAATACAAAAAAACAATACCAGAGAACAACAGCGAGGGACCGAACCCGAGCGAACTCCAAAGCGAACTGAACTTCAGCTGAACCACCCCCAAGGGAACTGGCCCCTCCCCGGAGCTGGCCCCGGGGCATGACGTAAGCATGGTATAGAATTACCTGGCTCCACACAAAATTAACCCTGTCCTGGCCAACCCAGGACAGGTTTGTATTTTCCTGCTTTTATTTATCTGCCGCTGCTATAATAATCTAGAATGGAAGGAAAAACTGGGGTGTAGACAAAATAAGAATCTCATCAGTTGAGGACAGAACTAATATTACAGGCTTTGAATAAATTCTAATATTCTTCCTAACCAAGACATCAACTTAATATTTCCAGTTTAAGATATGAAGCCATTACTTGGGTTTGAAAAGTATCAATTGTTCTTTCAAAAACTACACCCATTTACTGAAGCTGGTTTCTCTTCTTCATAAGAGCCATCAGTTCCCATGTTCTTGCTCTGAGCTTGACTGTGGTCATTCAGGGTGGAAAGAACCATATTACTGCAGATATCCAGGGTGCTGAACTCAAACTCCTCTCAGTGAAGCCCATGCTAAAATGGGGTGCCAGGAAATGCCATGCAGTAGACTCCAAGCTGATCACTTACATCAATCCTTTTATCTTCTCTTTGCAAATTCATCCATGCAACTCAATCCCACAATTGCGTTGCAGATATCTAAACTTAGCTTTGCACAGCTTCAATTTATTTATGGTGTTAACAGTGGAAATTGTTCATTTTATTAAGGCTCTTTTGTGTTACGTGGCTGTAACTATGACTCAGTCTTAACACCAGCCCACTACTACACTGTTTCAAAACCAGAAAGCAAAAATTTTGAAGAAAATACCACTGGGATCACAGGGATAATAATTCAGATTATTTTCAAGTCTGAAATAACAGCAGGAGATGAAAATAGTATGGTAGATACGTCCACAGTTCGCAAAGGAAAACACTTGAGAGCATTATTAGGTACACTTAGACTGCTGTGCTTGCTGGTTGCTATAGACAGTGATAGCATATTCCCTGATATTGAAACATACCAAGTCCTACTTTCTAGCTTACGCTGCAGCTCAGGGAGTGACAAATGCTTCTCCAAGTGGAATAGATAGGGCATTGGCTCTGTAAACATCTTAGGTTAATGTGAATAGATGGGAGTCACATCAGAGACTAGCATGTCATCAAGACAAAAAAACAGTATCTGCAAATAACTTGTTTGTATCGTGATATCTGGCAATTTTAACTAAAAAAAATAGCTCTTGGAGGTAAACACTACAGTAAAATCTCTGTTTTCCCTTCAAATAACAAAAATTACATTACTGTTTGGTAAAATTGTTTTGTTACCTCTCTTCATGCTACCTCAATCCAGACAGTCCTATGCAATATATAAAGATAAATTCCTCCTCAAAAAGTTTAGCACTCATGTTCACAATGTTCCTCGGTGAATAAAAAAAATAAAATATTTATTATCCAGGTAAGATTGCTGAAAAATGTGTTCATCATTCAAAACGTTTGTAGAATGCTAGTCTTATAAGAGAAGCTCTGACACCTCAGAAAGGCTTTTCTTTTTTCTATGTATCCTTCCACCTGCGCATGTACTTCTATTAATTAGTTCCTCATAATGTCTATTCATGTATGAAATACAGCAGCTGTAGCTCTCAAGATGCAATTATAATCAAAGGCAGCCATATTGTAAGAGCTGCCATATTGTGGTTAGTTCAAATGTATTTGCTTAAACCAATTCATTTTCTAAAAGATTACCTAAATCTATATAAATCTGCAAAAATCTTCAAAGTGGATTACATTGTCAGCACTGCAGAATTCATCAGAAGCCAAAAAAAAAAAAAAAAC
>JAVFHW010061822.1:0-12770 GCA_032159205.1 Eurystomus glaucurus suahelicus
CCGGCTGGGTGGGGGCACTGCCTGTGCTCGTACTCCTTGAGTGGGCACTTCAGCACAACCACCACTTGCTTTGGCATTAGGGCAGGGGCCTTCCAGCCCTGCGAGTTCCGGAAATCAATCTGTGTTATCGCCTGGTACTTCTGAAGCAGCACGATCATGCTCATGTTTTATGCTTTCTGAGGCTCTGGCTCTGTTTGGTTTCAGAAACTTCTGTGCCATGGCTCACACCCCCAGAGCTCTGCTTGTCCAGCAGGACGCCCTGTTCAGTCAGTTTTTATAAAGTATCGGGAGTTTAATAACACATTTCGGTACTTAGTTGCTTTTTGATATATCCTTTTCTGTGATATATAAACTTTATGCTTGTGCTTATAGCTTGTTGATGTCCTTTTGCTGCTAACATCTAATGTGCTGGTATATGCTAAGCAGAAAAAAAACCTAATTAGCTGCTTATGAGGATTTATATTTATCTCAGAAATTAACCACTGAGGATTTCTAGTGTTGAAGAAGTCACTAGCCAGAAGAGTTGGGAAATCATGGTCTGTAGAAAACAAAGGCTTCAATATATTAATAAAGTCCATAATCAACATCTAGAGCAGAACTTGCTCCTGGCAAAATGTAGATTTGTAAAAGTAAATCCACTTCTTTTCTGTTCTTTAGGACGGCCTTGGCAAGATTTCGGCAAGCTCAGCTCGAGGAAGGAAAAGTTAAGGTATGATGTCAAAAAACCCTAAAGCTTCATCTGCTCTGATAAAGAGTAGAATGCAAGGCATGTTCCTAGCTGTGTGACAGCTGTCAGAAAGGCAGTATACTGGATACACATATCCTATAGGAGCATGGAGCCATCTGGAAAGCACCTGAAGTCAGGACTGGATTTCATAGCACAAAACAAATGTCAAATAGAATTTTCCTAACTAAATAACCCGTTAAAAAATGTATATATATTTATGTCTTGGAGGTGTGTTGGCTTGGCTGCCAAGAAGAAAATGCAAATTGAACATCACTTATTTTTTTGTGTGTAGTGTAGGTAGAATATGTAGTAACCAAACTAGAATAATGCTATAAATAGAGGCAGCATCCTGGGCAGAAAATGGAAATTACTTTTGAGACTGAAGTTACCTCCTTCTGTAACTACTTAAACTGGTGCACATACACTTATTTTTACTGATAGTAATCACAAGGTTTGTTTGGATTTCTTCCCAGAAGAGGTAGAGAAATCCTTCGCATAATCATGTTTTTTGGTGTATTCTGACAAAACAGTAACCGTGAAATGGGGCCTTCGGGATCACAAGGAACTCAAGGCTTGCATGAGACAACACTGGCGTGTTATTAACCCAAAACATGGTAGCTGTGCATCTGTTCATCATTGCCTTCACTGTCATGCAGCTTTTTTTTTTCTTATTGGTGTAGGATTGACAAAAAAATGGACTTGTCAACCTTGTAATTTAAAAATAACTCAACCATTGTAGTGAAAAAAATAGTCTCTAAGGTTCTGTGTGGGTTTGTGGGTGCTGGTTCTCAGCTGCCTCTGGATTTCCTGTAGATTTTTCACTGAATCATAACTCAAATTGCAAGAATATTTATGTGGGGATCAGAGTGTTCTTAGTAACTTTTTTTGAACAGGTTTATAACTTTTGGGTCACTGACAAAGGAATTCTGGAAACTGAGGTGTCTCTAAATTCTGGAAACTGAGGTGTCTCTAAATGCTGTTTTAGACAGGAGTGCAAGCAATATGAAACAGCAAGGTGGAAAAGAACAGTTTGGGGAAACTGGGGGAAAAAGATTCCATGAACAACAGCAAGAGAATAAGATAGAATAGAGTTTCCAGTATATTATATGAAGGGAGGCTTATAAATATGTATAAGATAGAACTGTGAAAGTACTGTAGGAAAAGAGACAAAATAACCGCACAGAGTCCTAGAGGTATGACAAAAGTATTAGTTTGTTTAAGGAAGTCAGTGGAATGTGAAAAATCATAGAATGGTTTGGGTTGGAAGGGACCTTAAAGACCATTTAGTTCCAACCCCCCCTCCCACCAGATCAGGTTGCTCAAAGCCCCAGTGATGGAGCATCCACAACTTCCTTGAGCAACCTGTTCCAGTGACTCACCATCCTCACAGTGAAAAACTTCTGTACTCTCATCTAAATCTCCCCTCTTCCAGTTTGAACATCCTGTTTTACAAGCCCTCGTAAAAAGTCCTTCCCCAGCTTTTCCAGATGAAGGAGGTTGGGAAAAAAGGTGTTTTGGATAAACTGTACTTGGACAAAATAATAGTGGAAAATAAATATGTTATTTAGGTGGTAGCAAATGAGAAAGGCCTAAACTTAACAGCTACTTGGAACACAGTGGATTTTATTTAGATGCTAGTATATTGAAAATGTTGCAATTCAGCTGTGTGAAATGGGCCATTACTCACATCAGAGAGGATTGTGGGGTGTTTGGAACAACCAGGTGACAGATTTTGTTGTGAATAAAGTGGATTTAAGTAGATATTTCTGTTCTATGGTAGTTTCATTTAACAGGGCTGTAGTCATTGTTTTCCACTTATTAAAAATCGATGGGAGCAAAAGGTGCTGGAGCTCGGTAGTATAGTTTGGGATGAATCAAGCAATAAAGTTCACATGAAATGCTGTGAGTGTATTGATGCTAGGTTAAAACTTCATGGTGTGTGACTTTGTCAAACAGGAGCGACGACCTTTCCTCGCATCAGAGTGTAATGAACTACCGAAAGCTGAGAAATGGAGGCGACAGGTAATGTCAAGCTGCAGATTTTTCCAGTTCTATAGTAGGTATGACTTTAGCACTTCCTATTTTGACAGCCTGCTTACAGGCTTTTTTTCAGACTTCTTCAGCATGCGGACAGTTAAATCACAGAATAATTTAGATTGGAAGACCTAAATTCACTGCGGTGTTCAAAGCAGGTCCTACCACGTCAAATTGTCCAGGGCTGTGTCCAGCTACGTTTCAAGTATCTTCAGGGATTTGGAGTCCACAGCTTTTTGGGGCCCCTGTTCCAGTATTTGATTGCCTTATTATGTTGGTTTTTTTTCTCTTTGAATTTAATCAGAATTTGCTCAGTTTCAGCTTGCGTTGTTGCTGCTGGTCTGATTGTCATGTATCTCTCAAACACCCTATGTCTTCTCTGTACCCTCCATTAAGTAGTTGAAGACACCTACAGATTATTCCCTTTTTGTCTTCTCTCATGGCAGATACAACCCAATTCTCTCTCGGCCTTTCTTAGTACTTCATGTTATCCTGCCCTCATCACATGTACTGCTGTAAAAATGTTTCCTTGGTTTTTAAGCCTCTGAGGTGGTAAATTTGTGTGTGAGTAAATTCTGCATCAATATCTGAAATTGATCAGCTCAGGTCCATTTTCTAGATCAAAAAGCCAACTTGGAAGTTGGATCTTTCTAGGTTTGGTTTTTTTAGCCTTTTCTAGATTTTTTCTTTTCATGAGAAATTCACTTTTGTGTTCTTATTTAACTAGATCATTGGGGAAATTTCCAAGAAAGTGGCACAGATTCAAAATGGTAAGATTCTTCTAATTACATTTTATATTTTTGAATTTCCAGTCTTAAGCAGTAAAAATCACATTTCATGTGAACTATACTGTTCCCATTGCATAAAGTTTGAAATTACTCTGGTGCTGCAATAAATGAAGCTGCTTCATTTATTGTGGTTTGTTTTTTTTTTCACCCCCGCCCACCAGCTGGATTAGGTGAATTCAGAATTCGGGACCTGAACGATGAAATAAACAAACTTCTGAGGGAGAAAGGGCACTGGGAATTCAGAATAAAGGAATTAGGAGGTCCTGATTATGCTGTAAGTGTAGATTATTTTGTACTATATGATTGTTCTGCTTGCAAGTAAAGTGACTAATGAGACAAATTTATGCAATGTTTAGTTAAACACCTATTACTTGGCCAATGATTATTAGAGAGGGACTTTATTCAGCCATTAAAAATGTGGGGCTGTATTAAAAGAAATACTTACTTCCATGATGAGGAAATTAGACTTTTTATTTGGAGCAGCAGTTCAAGGGTCTGGCCTTCCTGTGTAGTTTGCAGCAACAGTCTGGCTACCCATCGCTAGTTGTTGGTTTTTCTGTACTGTACTCAGTCTGTAGAAGGGTTTTCACTTGACTCACCTCATTACTGCTGAAAATGAAATAATTACACTAGCCGAAATATTAAAAGTATGTTTATTGTCAGATTTAGTAGTGCTTGTTCATCTGATACCTCAATATACTAGTAGAGAGAATACAACAGGTTTAGATATTTTGTGAAGGTTAACCTGGTATGGGTGCTGCATGGTTTATGTGGTCATTTTAAATGTGTGATTTGTAATAAAAGTAGAGAACCTGTATAAAAATGAGCTATGAGGGTGTTTCAGGATAGTTTGAACATGTTTAGCATATCTTCTTTCTCAGTCCTTTAATCTACTAAAATGCCCAGGAAAACAGGAATTACAAGATACAAGAGGAATAAAATTTTAAGCAACGAACTCTGCTTATTTTTCAGCGAATTGGACCAAAAATGTTAGATCATGAAGGGAAAGAAGTTCCTGGAAACAGAGGTTACAAATATTTTGGAGCTGCAAAGGATTTACCAGGAGTTAGAGAACTTTTTGAAAAGGAGCGTAAGTAAATAGCAGCTCTTCCCAGACATCAGTCTGCCTGGTAGTATCTCTTGAGTATCTCTGCTATAGTACATGGGGAATGCAAGTAATGGCATATCCTGGCCTATGCCTTAGCTTGGTTAAATGAAATGCGGAACACTTGTAATTAATTAATTTGGGCAAGGAACACCTTTGTCTGTTTGAAAGCTAAAGAAATAGAAAAGAGTAAACAGTGTTTTCTATCAGGAGTTCAAAACAGCAAGGACTAGTGTTCTGTGGAAACCTGCCTGCATGACAGGTTAACTTTATTGATACATTCTGAATTGCACTCTGAATTCAGAATTTAAAGAAGTTGGCTTGAACATAATTTTAGAGGCAGGAATCAGCTTTCAGAATAGGAAAAAATAGATGTAAGTGGATAAAACTTCATATTTTGATTTGTCGTGGAATGAGTGGGAATTATCTGGACCTGAAAATGAGGCAGGTCTGCTGAATCAGCTCCTTTTTGCCGTCTGCAGAGAAAAATGCTGGAAGTACTCCATGGTCTGGGGGGGGTTGAACAGTTTTTTAGTTCCTTTATATAGTTATCTTGCTATATAGGGGGGAAGAAAAACTGCATCATGTAGAATCGCCGCAGGGTGGGAACTGTTCAACATTGGGTCATGTATTCAAGCAGTTCTGTGCAGGCCAGAGTAAAATACCAGTGCTCCCAGTATTGCCAGCAGTTCAGATCACGCATTGGTAGTTGTGGTTGCATGAGGCTGATAGAAACCAGGAGCACACAGAAAGCTATCAGGAGAGACCTGGTGAATGACAGTCCTGTTCTTTCAGCCCTCCCACCACCTCGGAAAACTCGAGCTGAGCTTATGAAAGCCATTGATGCTGAATACTATGGCTACAGGGATGAAGATGATGGTATTCTGGAGCCACTGGAACAAGAACATGAAAAGAAAGGTACATGAGATTCAACACCTGTGTAAATCAGTTCAAGAAGGGGGGTGATGGACTCTGAAGTTCAGATATCTGGGTTTTTTTCCCTGTGGGTGTTGTCTTATGCTTAGCTATCAGATTTCATCTGTCACGTAGGTCTGTGTAAGGCAACAGGGTGTGCTTTAGAGCGGCTTTCATCTTTCCTTCTGTTAATTATTTCATATTGCTAGCAAGTGATTAGTTTTTAGAGCAAAATCTCCTTCCCCCCTCCTTTTTAATGCTTAAGGATGTAAAGAGTAGGCTGCACCAGGGAGATCTGTGGAACTCAAGCTGTTATCTCCCTTGTGAAAACTGACCATACCATCTGTTTCCTGTCTAACCTAATTATTTATCCATTAACATAGCTCCTTAATTTTCTTGGAAACCCTGAACTGTAGGTGGCCTATCTGATTTATCCACATGTCATCTACCTTGGAACTTCAACACCTTGGGTGTTCTTCTCTTTGAAACCCATACTTCAGTATTTATCTACATGTCTGCTCACGTGATTCTCTAGCTTTGTTTCTAAGTGACTTGCCAGGTGAAACCCTCTTTAAAATTCAGCACTATGTGCCATCTTCTGGTGTTTGTGTAGCTTTTAGCAAGAGGCCACCCCCATGTTCAAGAGCTTAGCTGTTTTCTAAATAGTTCTTTCAAACCTTCTGGTGTCTGATCCTGGCCGTTTGTTGCTGTCTGCATTGTAGGTTTGGTTTATGATCTCTTCTGAAGCTTCAGCTGCAGACAGATACTCAGTGCTTTGTAGGAAATGTCCTGGTGTAGGAACCCTTGACTCTTCCACAGAACACAGCAGATAAAACAGTCACATTTTGCTTCAATGGTGCTTCTTTTTGTATACAATTAATCTCTTTGGAAATAGAAAAACTTGAAATGGCAGGAAGTGACTTGTTTAAATGATTACAAGTTGTTGAGCTTGTACCTCTTATGAATGCTATCAATATCTTGCTGTGCTCATCTGCTTGCCCCTTCTCCACATGTGACATCTTCACAGTATTGTTAGAGATCATGGCTCACAGGTTGGATTATAGGACACAGAGAAAGAGGGGAATAAAGGAGATCTTCCACTTACCTGTGTCCTGCAGCATAACCTAGAGCCTTAAACTAAGAGAGCAGTAGCTGGCAGACAACTGATTGTTCTCAGGGCAAACATTTTAACGTTTAGTCTTTGAGAGGTAGGGGGAATGACTGCTGACTTCTGTTGTGGCAGCCATTTCGTACTGCCTGGCTGCATTTATCTTGCACCAGCCTAAGATTTTTATACACTTGCAAAGTCGCTGATTAAGATTCTAATTAAGGTTTGAACTCTTAAAACTTGTTGTAATGCTCTTACTAGCCGTGTCATAGAGATACAGCAGGCTAACAGCTCCTAGCTAGCAGCAAGTTACAGAATAGGAATTGTGCTACAAAGTAAGAGAAACACACTATGAGATGAAGAGACAGGCTTACATGGGTGATCACTGTAAGGAGAGTAATCATGTTTAATTAACTGCATGGTGATCAACAGTCCTATAGCTGTTGACATGCTACAGAGCTAAGAGCCACTTAGTCCAGTCATGTGACCCCATTAGTTCAGAAAGTAGGTTGATATTTATCCATGACATTTAGAGTCTAAAATCTTCCCAAATTAAGGCATTATCAAGTATCACACTTTTACAATGCTAACGCTGGGTTTTGCTCAGACTATGTTGGTGTGTTTTATTAGATACTACATCAAGGTTCTACCGTAAGTGTGTTACTGACGCAGGGGATTTAAGCAAGAAGTTTAAGTCTGGAAATAGGACTGTACAGCTTTACCTTGCTCTCAGACACACTTACCATTTTCCTTCGATAACCAGTTCTAGCAGAAGCAGTGGAAAAATGGAAAATGGAGAGAGAGGCGCGACTTGCAAGAGGTGAGGAGGAGGAGGAAGAGGAAGAAAATATCTATGCTGTCAATGACGATGAGGTATGTGGTGGCTAAGGTGATGTAACGCTTCATGAGTCTTCTACACTGCTATCTTGGCTGTAGAATTATTTTGCCAGGAACCTATCTGCTGCTGTATTCTGCTTTTCTCTCTGACGAACTTACTATACAGGTATCCATGTCTAGTAAAAACCAGCAGTAGAGGAGCACACTTGGTCCAAGTTTAGAGTGATGAGAGCTGGCAGCTAGGGAAGAGCTCTTACTGGGGTGAGAAACAACAGTTGAGACCTTGTTGTGATTTAACTGCCACTGCCTGGAATGCCGGTGTTGGTAGGGTAGTGTGTTAATGCTGCTCAGTCCTGTTTCTAAGTACAATCTACATCTGCAACAGCACGAGTAGCTTGTATACAGTAAATTTCACATTGCCCAGGGCCTTGTTTGTAGTTGGATCCTGATACAGCAAGGCTCTGCTGATGCTGTGGTCACTGCTGTGAGGTGGCTCTTGTTGCATCATTCTCCCTGTTCCCAGCACTAGTAAGACAAGTGAGGGGATGTTGCCGCTGCTCTCCGAGATCTGTAAAAAGGGTACTGGAAACTAGTTCTTATTTTGCAGTCTGTACCTAAGCGGGTTTATCACAAGAATAAAAAGGAGAAGGTCCATAAGGTAACATGGGTGGTTCCTTCAGTAGCCTGTTTTATTTCTCTTGTCACAGCTCTGAGGAGTGAGAATGAAGCACTGCAGAGCTCTACAGGGAAGTGGTACATACATTTTTAAAGCACTCGCTTTCTTATTAGCTGGCTCCTCTTTTGTTTACAGCTTTGCTATGGCAGCCAGAGAGATATGGAAGAGGAGGGAATATAGCTTTACATTCATGCCCATGCCACAGCAGAGGAAAAGCCTTATGAAGAATGAAAGCAGTAATTCTGAAAATGTCGAGGAGCGGGATTTGAATGTGATGCTTCTCATATTCCTTTGTGGTTAGGTCCTGTTCACCTCATTCTTCTATTCATAGTGTTGATCGTGCTCTATCTGGTTCCCTCTGGCAAAGCAAGTAAAAAAAGCTTTTTTTTTAACAACCTCTTTAGGAAGTAAACTTGATGGGTTTAATGTTTTGGGGTTTGTTTTTTTTTTTTTCCTTTAGTCTGATGAGGAAGGTGGCAAGGAAAAAGAAGGTGAAGAAGGCCAACTGAGATTTATTGCGCATGTTCCAGTGCCGTCTCAACAGGAGGTAAGACAAAATTAAGTTGCAGAGCTGCGCTCTAGCTTTTGCAGGACAGCGATGTTATGGCAGGTCATCAGTGGAAGTGTCTTCGATTTCTTTCTGTGACTTGACTTTGCAGCTGTTTAATCCTCTTGCAAATGCTGTGGAACTGCTAAGAATGATGGTACCATTGTGATAACTCTTTTCACCTGAGAATTTCCAAAACATTCCTAATATTGCATAAATTAGAAGGTCTTGTGGTGTTACTATCAAGATTAACCACCTACCTCTTTACTGTGCTTTTCTGCTGACAGTCTTTTTTCAAGTTTAATGGGATTATTTCTGAATTGCAGGGTTTGCTCTCACAAGTTTTCTAAAATTATTTTGGTGGCATGACTCTGAATTGAGTGGTATATTTTGAAACTGCTCTAGGGTAAGAACACTTACTTTTGAGAGATGCTAGGTGCAGTCTGGACAACTACAACGTTACTGAGATTAAAACAAGTCTTGCAGGTTGCTATTAGTAACTCTTTAAAGTACACACCTGGTAAAGAATTGCTGGTGCTTCCAGACAAAATTGGGGTAAGAGGTTCAGAGCTGTGGCTCCTGTGAAAGGCATGCTCCCTAAACTGTGATTTCAGGGGTGCAGGCTAGTGTGGAGTAACTCCATGGGTTCTGCATTTTGTTAAAGATATATCTGAGAACTGTTTAAAAGAAAATTCAAGTGACTGTACTGAGAGTAAAATAAAATGGCAGCTAACACCCTAATTAAAAAGGGCAGGTGCATAGATCTGAATCGGAGGCATCTATTTTACTGCTGCTTTTGACTTCTTTGACTTTCAGCTTCTTGATGCAACTACTTTTGCACTAGTACACACCTCTCACTTTTACAGGCTGTTCCCTCTGTGTTTCTTCCTCCTGCCTTAACAGCCAAGCATGCTCAGTTTTGGCATCTCACTTGAGCTGAATGTCATCCTATTCTTATATTTGCAGATTGAGGAAGCTCTTGTACGGAGAAAGAAGATGGAGCTTCTTCAGAAGTATGCTAGTGAAACCCTCATGGCACAGAGTGAAGAAGCAAAAACACTTCTAGGGTTGTAACACTGCACTAGTATGTCCTGTTTTTTGTATAATCCATCCAGGTATTCTAGCAGTAATTATTTTTAGCTCTGAAAGTCTCTGTGGGTGTTAAGAGTAAACTGGTGAAGTTTCAGTGTGTCCTGCAGAAGGAAAACTGTCATTTTGGTTTATCCACTAGGACAACTTGCACTTCAGTGCTGAAAAAGATCAAACCTAGATTAACTGCTCTCTACCTGTGCAGCAGCTGCCTTCAATCCTTTCACATAAAGGGGTCTGTGCAGTGGTGCCTCTTACAGATAGAACCACAAACCCAGGGGCTCCCTAAATCCTGATGGAAAACTGACAGATGTTACTGCTGTTCTGTCTGCTGTACCCTGACTGTAACCATATGCATCTTCCTCTGGTTGATTTTGGCTGATTCCAGAAGTAACTTAGGCCATTACACCTGGTTATTTTACCAGAATAGCCTAGAACCTGTTTAGAAATACCCTGAGGGCAGCTTTTACGAGTGACTCTGAAGTTGATCTGGGTCTCTAACACATGCAGTGTGTATAAAAGCTCTTACCCTTTTTGTGGTTTGTAACTGTGCCTGGGTGAATAGCTTAAATGCTGGATATTTCAGCAACTATTGTAAATACTTCCAACTTTGGAATACCTTGTTCAAATATTTTTAGTAAAACTTATTTACAGCCTGATCTCTTGTTTCATTCTAGCTCAAAGGATTGTGGTGTTTCCCTCATCATACCTGAACAGTGGGATCATAAGCAGCCATCCACGTGGGGATTCACAGCTCTGCATCCCCTACTGCTATTAGCTTGTGTCCCGGTGACCAGAGGCAATTACAGCAGGGCCTGTTCAGAGCCTTGCAGGTGACTGACATTGTTACACAGATCCGAGAATGAAATTTTAAATTGTAC
This sequence comes from Eurystomus glaucurus suahelicus, assembly GCA_032159205.1. Taxonomy (NCBI): domain Eukaryota; kingdom Metazoa; phylum Chordata; class Aves; order Coraciiformes; family Coraciidae; genus Eurystomus; species Eurystomus glaucurus. Next base: position 10,708 of record JAVFHW010061822.1, read on the forward strand.
ATCTGCAGCCATGGAATAGTAGAAGTGCTGTCTAAGGAATTTAGTATTTAACAACCAAGTAACCATATCTGGAACTAGTTTAGTTTGTAGATGCTCTTAGTATTCAGCACTACCTATTGTAAATAATCCACTCCAGAACAACCAAAGCTCTAACAGAGGCAGGCTGTTTTACTTGATGTAAATGATCAAGCATCCCCCCCACCTTGAAAATAGCTATCAAATTAAAATCTTAAAGACGACAATAAATCAAAAAGTCAAGTATTGATAGCGGACAACTAACATTACAAACACATTCTATGCTGCTAACAGGGAGAGAGCTTTCTCTAATGCAGCAAGTGAGTATGTTTATGATATGCAATAATTTCTGTGCTCTGAGTTGCAAGCATCTCTCCAAAGCTGTTTTTAGTTTTTGCTGCTGTCCTTTGAGTATTTTCTCTTCTTGGGCGTAGAGAAGGTGATGTGTTTTTATCCACATGCTGTAAAAGACAACACAGTTTCCCAAAGTTTCTCCCTGAAGACCCAGGCCACCAAGACGACAAAGCTCCCCAGTTTTGGCTCCTGAAAGGCCAGGGATGCCTCCCTGCTTACACAGTGTTCCTCCTAGCACCTCCCGCCGAGCACTGGGGACACGCACAGCCCCACTTACAGGGCAGTCCCCCTCAGATCAGCACTCCCAACAAACCACACAAAGCCTGAGGCTTGGGCCTGCGCCCCAGTTATGGGCTGGCTGGCCAGGCTGCAGCACAACACCATGTCTTCTTCAGGAGCCCAGGTTGCACCCTCTGGCGCAGCCCTTCCTCAGCCTGCACCCTCTCAAGGGCCAGGGAGGGCTTGCTCCTCATAGTTGGCTAAAGCAGCCTCCCCAGCTCTGCTTACAGGGAGCTCAGGCTGCTCCTTGGGACATGGGGGGGGGACAGGTCTCCACTGCTTGTGACACATGCCCCAAGTACAGGGCTGTCACACTGGCAGCTTACCAGCAGGCCAGGCAGCTGCAAAGGCAGAGACCCAGGCCCTGACATAGGTTGCCTTGGCTGTGCTATGACTAAGTGGCTTTGCTCCAGCCTTCAAAAAAGGGGCAAGCCTGCACCCCCCCCTTCTGCTCACAGGTTCTGAGGGGACCCTCCTGTTACTGCACAGAACCCCTCTTTCTCTCCTGGGAAGGTCAGGCCAAGTACACTGCAGCACTCTGAGTGGGGACCTAAAGGACAAACACACTCATCCTGCTGCCACTGGCTGGGGAGCCATCCCTACCCCTGAGCAGGAGAAAGCCTCAGACCCAGGCTGCACGGAGGCCACAGTGGTCTCAACATGCCAAGGGCCTTCACAGGTGGCTAAGGGGCAAATGCCGTGACATGTCTCAACTCCCAGAGGTCACGCTGGCCAGGCTGTCAGCACGCACAAAGCTGCCAGGACAAGGTCTGGCCATCCCCTGCTTATGGGGGGGCCTCGGAATCCAGAGAGCTCTTCCCCCCCTTGGGTGTGGAGATGGCAGCTCTCACCCTCCTTACAGGGTTGCCGCTCCCTCCAGGCAGCCAAACCATGGGGCAACATGGCAAAAGGCCAGTGGCAGCAAAAGCAAAGACCAAGCCCTGGTTACAGGGAGGTTGCCCAGCACAAAGCCAGCCAGGGCACCCCAAGGGTGCTGGCAAAGGTCTCATGTGACCTCAGCCCTGCCAAAAGGGAGGTCTCAGAGCAGCTTCCTCTTCAGCCCAGCACCCACCACCTCCTTGGTTGCTCTTACCTGGCAGTTCCACAGGGTGCCTTGTCTTTCTTGTCCAACAGCTATAGCCAAGGAGTGCGCAGTCAAGCACCAGCTCCCCCACCTGAGGACATAAGTCCCCATGCCCTGGCCACTCCCCCCCTTCGCCCCCCAGCTCAACCACCTTAGGTCTGTCTGCCTTTCTCACAGGTGCCCAGGAAATGAAAGAGCAGAGCCCCCAGTCCCACTTCCAGGGTGCTGGCTCAGCTCAAGGCAATTAAAATAAAAGGGCTCCCCTGTGCCATGGCTGCCGAGGCACAAGTCAGGCCCTGCCTGCAAGCATGTCCCCAATGCCCAGACCCCT
>JAVFHW010061827.1:0-10177 GCA_032159205.1 Eurystomus glaucurus suahelicus
AGGGTGAGGAGATGTGTGGATGCATCCACCCTTGGCCAGAAATGCTTTACTCTAGGCCTCACCTGCCGTTCATGTATATATATTTAACTTTACAATATTTTTCACTTTCTTGTTGTTGTTAAAAGGAACAAATAGCGAAGGATTTGCTTTCAGGGGAAGAAGAAGAGGAGACACAGTCTTCAGCTGATGATCTGACTCCATCTGTCACATCCCACGATGCATCGGACCTATTCCCAAACCAGCCTGGCTGTATGTGTCACTGATTTCTAAGTAATTGGTTTTTACTTACATGTGATGTGCAGAGTAGGGCAGGAACGTTCTTCTTTATTTTGTCACTTAGTTTCCTGACATCAGGTTTTCCACCGTTCTCCTGGGGGCTGCAAATAAACGTGAGTGCCAGTGGTGCTACTGAGGTAGAGCGTAGGTGAACAGTGGGATGAGGGCAGAATTGTCTTTAGCTGTAACTCTTAACATTGAGAAAGTGAGAATTGTTTTGCTACCCGCTGTAACTGCGGTCTGAAAGATCACTCCCTGGTCTGACAGCTCTAGAAGTAAATAAATCCAGTAGTACTAGTGTGTGGTATGTTCTGACAGTTCCTAAATATTGGAATATGTGGGAAGCCAAAGTACCTGAGAAACTCAGCATGACATGGTCTTAAACCTTCTGTCCTGCAAAATGAAGGAATCAAATTATTTTATTTAAATGGAGTGGAAATTCTTCAAATTAAAATGAGAAAATTTAAATACAGGTAAGTTGTCACTGTGGACTGTGCTGAGAGTAACTTCAGGACAGAAAATGAAGGGGAGGAGAAGGAACAAAGAGCAATAGACAAAAACCACATTTCATAACTACAGATCTTCTCCTTTTCCGCAAAGCAAACAATTTCCTTGCTGATGAGGACAAGGAGCCCTGTTCATCTCCGTGTGCTTCCTCCATGGCTGAGGATTCGGAGGAGGATTCCATCCCATCCAACGAGTGTAAGAAGGTAAATGATCCAAGTGCTGTGGGAAGGGGAGTTCATACAGTGTGCCTCAGGAAAGCACGACACCGGAGCACTGGGGTATTTCCCCAAGGAAGTTTTTGCCCAGCACCTTGTGTTTTGTGGAAGGCAGTGGCAGGTGTGGGTTACAAGAGGATTTTTTAATACAATCTTGAAATGTGTATCCAAAATTACCTTCTGCTTCAGACATCAAAAATGCTGTTGAGCCTTGGTAAATTAAAACTGCAGCCTGTAGCCCTATAAAGGTGAAATGCTGCGCAATATTCCTGCAGGATTTACGGAGGGGGAACTATCGTACAAGAGATAGGAGCAGACTTGCAAATCCATCCTGGTTGTGAAGGCTGCAGGAGAGCTTCTGCGTTTCTTTATCTACAGCCTTAGCTGCTTGCCATATATCTTTAACATTAAAAGTATGTAAATGGCTGAGGCCCCCAAAGTATCACCTGGTTGGCAGTAAATCTTCTTAGTTACCCTATAAAATAGTCAGGGTTCCCTAGAAGTAACGGTGACGGCGGGGGCTACGATACGTAAATCGCCCTTGTGGTGTCATAGTCCCTAAATCATGGAGTCACCCCAGTGCCTCTGCGGAGCATTTTCCATTTCAATTTACCCACCTCTCTGTGGTGATATTTCAGGAGATCATGGTTGGACCTCAGTACCAAGCCACTGTTCCCATCCTCCACATAAACAGGCATGGTGAGAAAGGTAAGGCAGCCTGCTTTGAGTGTCGTGTTTGGACATAGGGTGCTGGCCTGGGCCTTTGATGGGGCCCTGGGTCACCAGCTCTGCTCCATGTCTCTAGGCCTGGCACCTCTCAGTGCTGACACCAACTTTTACAGCGGCGTCTGAGCTGGCTTCACACTTGCCAGTTGGAATAGGATGAGCTACAGGAGCTCAGTGAAAACAGAGCTGGTGTAGCAGGTTTGGAGGAGGGGGTCTCGGCTGTAGCCACAGAGAAGGAACACTATTCTTTGGAGATACCCTAACTTATTTTTCTCTGATGTCTTGCTTGAGTAGCCAGAGTTATTTTTCACTTGGTGCTCCCTGGTGCTGACCAGTTTCCAGTCTGGTAGGATGTCTGCAGAGGAGGTGGAGGTGCCTTGAGCTGCAGACTGTGTGTAATAACTAGTGCAATACAAGTTTCTGAACGAGGTAGCTGGTGGAAAGGCACGGCCGTGGAAATCACGGGCTTCCTCCTCGATTCTTTTATCCTCACAGACACCGAGCAATTACTTAAAGGAGGTAACAGTTACCAGTTTTGCAGGTACTGTTTCAGATTTACCCAACATAGTTCTCAGAACTTTTCACTGTTACTTTATCCGTGCTCTCAGGCTGCTGTGTTGAAGCCCACAGATTTAGTGCGTACTTTCCATAACCTGTGTGTTTGCATCAGCATGAAATGAAAGGAAACTGATAGTAGATCCCAGTGGGGTCTGTTCTGCCCTGTCTGTAGTGCCTCTGACCTCATTTGAGTGATTCTACAGGGCAGAAGACTCATTTCCTTTACCTGTAGAAATGAGTTAAGTACAGAGGTCACTAATGTTTTTATCTGAATAGAAAAATCTTGGTATTTCTTATTATTTTTTTAATTGCAGAGTCTTTCTTCTTGCTTTCGTCTGTGCTGTTATTTTACTTTAACATCTCTGCATTGTTGTGTGCCATGTTCTTGGGGACTAAGAGCCTTGAAAGCTGAAGGGGGCAAGAATCACTTAGCGATGCCACATGCTCCTGCTGTTGTCTGTGGGTGGAGCAGCTCATGGAGGAGCAGGAGGGACAGCCGTGCACCGCTTCGTTTTGTGTCTAGGACAGGGCTGTAGCTCAAAGCTGCCTTCGCCTCCCACTCCTTTTGTTTACTGTGTGCTGGAAAAGACACCGTAGAACCTGGGGGTTTTTAGTTGCCAGGACTAATGAATCAAAGCAACAACCTTTGAAAATATGGTAACAAAAACCTTGTCAACCAGCCCTTCTGGAGAAGTGGAAGCAAGCTGAGCCCATGCCTGGGGCTCTAAAAGAGCTATGAGGAGTATTAAGCTTATTGGTCTCCAAAATCAGCAGTACCTTCAAAGATGGTTGTCACCTCTAACGCCAGGTTGGAGAACCAGGCAGGTTTCCTCTCTCCTGCTGTCTCTCCCATGCACGTACTCACGGGCCATTTCTCAAACGCAGCAGAATTCGCTGTTTGACTAGCTTATTTCAGTGCTTTCTCTGTTAGCCTATGAGAATGAAGATCAGCTGCTTTGGGACCCAAACATACTCCCCGAGAGAGAGGTTGAAGAGTTCCTGTACCGTGCGGTGAAGCGGCGATGGGACGAGCTGTCCAGCAGCAGCCTGCCAGAGGGGGAGGTGGTGAAGGACAACGAGCAGGTACATGTCAGGGGTGCTCCTTGCTCCCGCAGATGCTCTGATGGTGCTGGCGAAATAGCGCAGCATTTCCTACGGAGATCCCGAATGAGAGGCACACTCAAGAGAGAGCGAGACCTCACTCCAGTCCTCTGCTCCTGCCTCATGGCGGAGTGAGGATGTGCTCCTCAGCAGCAGCCTCGGAAGGCTCTTCACCCTCCTGTGGAGAGACTGGGAAAGGCTGGAGTGGATCTGACCACAGGCCCGTCTGGCTTAGTGCTTTCCTTCCCACACACACAGGCCCGTCTGTGGAAAGCATGTGACAGGCTGGGCAAGCAAAGAGTGGGTACTGCTTTGACTGTGTTCTCCCAGTATCCCAAACTCTCTGAGCCAGAGCTTGCAGCAGGAACATCCTTTTGGATCTGTCCTCTGTTGGATTGCCCAATTCTTCTTTGAAGCCAGCAGAAGATCAAATATTTGCCCAAGAAACTTCAGAGCTGTTGTTCCCTCTAAGCCAGGCAGGTTAGATTCTCAGAGTCACACTTGTACCCTGCAGAGCTGCATCTTCTCAGTCCTGGGGTTTGTAATCCAGTGCCTTGGAAAGTGGAGTTATCTGTGCTGATGGTCCAGCTGGGGTTAGTGCAAAGTGGCTCCTGGGAAAAATAAGTTTTACAAGACAAGCATGAGTCACGAGCACATTGGTTTGTGGTGTGTTGCTCACGCACATGCTGTGAGTAATTTTCTTCCATTTCTCAGGCTTTATATGAACTGGTCAAGTGCAACTTCAATGCAGAAGAAGCGCTGAGGAGGTTGCGGTTCAATGTGAAGGTTATCAGAGGTGAGAACTACCCCAGACATCAAGGCACATGTAACCCTTTCTAGATCCTGTACTTCTCCTCCAATTCCTCTTCCTTTCTGCTGCAGATGAGCTTTGTGCCTGGAGTGAGGAAGAATGTAGAAATTTTGAACATGGCTTCAGGGTCCATGGGAAAAACTTTCATCTTATCCAGGCTAACAAGGTAAGGACACTCACCCTGCACCCCACTAAGACTCAGGGAAGGAGACCCGTGCACTTGCACCAGAGGTATGTTCTGAGCCTCGGCCAATGCAGGAAGTTGAGGACTGCTGAGTTCCAAGCCCAGGCTTTGTGTTGACTCATGCTAGCAGGTGACGGGCTGTTCACTGCCCTGCTCTGCCTTATTTTCCAGGTGGGAGAAGTCACAAACAACACTGACCTGCATGAGTGATGTCAGTTAATTACTGATTAGCCCTTTCTGGAGTCTCAAAAGTTCTTTCCAAACTCTCAGCCCTTGCAGTACTTCTGTGAATGAGTGAGTTGAGCATGTGGATGTCTTGTAAAGTCCCCTGGGGTCCTCTAGAATGAAAGATGCTGTTGCAGGGAGAGCTGGGCCCCAGGACATGTGCTGCTGTGCTGGGAGTTGGCAGAACCAGAGAGTCCAGTTCTACCACTGAGTAATTGTGGGCATGTTGACGCTGGCCAGTGAAAATGGACGCAGGTTTGCTCTTGCAAGGTTAATGGTGCTGCTGGAGGCGCAGGAAGGTCCTGCACGAATGTACCGTGTGTGAGCCCACACTGGGGTCTGCAGAAACAGTTGTGCACTGTGGGGAGTTCTTTTTCTGGCCGATTACCACCTTGGAAATCTCAGTATGTGCTTCTGCTCTGCAGCGTAGATGTGTCCATGGCAATATAAATTACTGTAATGCAGTTAATTTTCTGTGCTGATTAAATGGGAGAATAGTCCTTGCTCCATGAGATACATATGGATCCATGGTGTTCTGACTGGGATGTTTCTCTTCAGGTCCGCACCCGGTCAGTGGGCGAGTGTGTGGAGTATTACTACACGTGGAAAAAATCAGAGCGCTACGACTACTTCACTCAGCAGACTCGTTTAGGAAGGAAGAAGTACGTCCTCCACCCTGGAGCCACGTGCGTGGAATATTCTCACACTAAAATTAGTAATATTAACCTCCCAGTGAAGATTCCTGCTGCAAAGCCCCTCCATTTAAAAGGCTGCGCTTTCTGGTCGAGAAGGTTTCTGGGGTGGGAGCACGGAGGGATGCGCTGGACATTCTCCAAACATAAACACTGTTAGTGTGGAGAGGGCAGACGAAGGAATGACCTGCTTTGATGTGGACTTCCTTGTGTCAGAAAATACTGGTTTGTTTCATACAAATGCATCCACAAAAATTAAGGCTAGGTCAGGGATTCAAGGCCGATCTCAGGAAATAACTCAGCTCAATGAGGTTTTGGGAAGGGAGCTTTTAAAAAATACACTATTTCTGGTGGTTTGCAACCTGAATTAATTTATTTCCCTGCTGCCGCCCTTTGAGGCAAATTCTCCACTTTAAAATATGTGCTAATTACAGAAATACTTCTCAGAAAGGCTGAAACTGAAATGTTTCAAAAGCTCAAAAAGAAATATTGAAGTGAATCAATTAAAAACCATAGATGAAGTCTTAGATATTTTATTCTGATGCAAGACAGGAAATACCTGAAATCTCACTTGCCCCAGGATGGGGAAATATTTTCTCATCACTTGCTCTTTGCTGGCACAGGAACACTGCCACAGCCCACCACAGCCATCTGCAAAGGTGGCTGTTCCCTGGCGAGAGCGTTGGGCCAATTTATTTCGCTTTGGAAGGGGCTGAGGTTCACAGAGAGCTCTGGGGCAGAGCTCTGTCGTTTGGACAGCTTCGGAACCCGTCCTGGTTTGCTGTGGGCTGGGCTCAGCCACACTGAGTTAACTGCGATCGCCTCCGTGCAGGGTCTGAACTGGGCTCTGCCAAGGCACCGATGTTCATTCTGGTGAGGTCTCTGCAGTCCTGTTGCTTTCTTTGTTGGTGGGTTTTAATCCCAGTTGTGTTTTCCCTGCCTGGTCTCTGCTCAGCAGGGGTGGCAGTGCTGTTTGTCTTTCCCCACAGGGACTACACCGACAATGACTTGGATGGGGGTGAAGTAGAAAACACCAGTCGTTCTCGGAGCTCCCCACCAATTCCCTCTGCTACCAGCTGCCTGGATTCCCACTTTGGTCAGGATCAGATAGCAATAGAGAGCACAGGTAACTTCTTTCTCTTCTGTCGGCCACAGGGATAACGCGTGTCCCCCACTGAGCGGCACAGACCCTCCTCTGCCTGTCTCCTGTTGTCGTTAGCCATCCATTGCTCGCTTTGCCCTTTGTCAGACACCAGCCCTGGGCAAGTTTTTGAACAAAGGAGACTTGTCTGTCTCCACGACCTGTAGTTCCTGCTCTGGGCTTGAAGAGGTGACCTAAGTCATCCCCAGAGCAAAAGGATTTCCACTAACTTTGGGCACCTGAGTTAGATGTTTCCAGGGCACTAAGACAAGGACACCAGACACGGGCAGCTCCTCTGGAGGCTGATCTAAGGCACCCAAAGTCAGGCTGTGCCTGCAACCTGCTTCCAGAGAGTGCTGGCTGTGAGAAGACTTGCAGGGAGCCCAAGATGGGCCCTTCCCTCACCATCCTGCTGCAGATGAGGGCTTTGTGTAAGCACCTCCTGGGGCTCTCTGCAGAAGGGTGTAGGACTTAGGATCTGGCTTATCTTGGAGCATCTCTGTGAGATTCCCTTTAATTTCCATAGAAACACTGATGGCCTCCCATCTGCTGTCTGCATCTTGCCTTCAGTACATGCTGGCAGGGATCTTGGTTGCTATAAGGAAACATTTGCACCATTAAACAAATACTGTTGTGATTAGGTAGGGATGGAGCTGGTTTCTGGTTTTTCATATGTTGTGGACTCGCTCTAACTTGCCGTCCCTCACCCTTTCTTCCTCCCTGTCCATCCGTCTCCCCCATTTCCCTCCTTTGCGGCGTGCAGAGCCCCTCAGCGTGGAGAGCACGGCCTGCAGCCTGGGCAGCATCAGTGAGTCGGGGCAGGGCTACGAGTGCAGCACTCCTTCAGAGACCAATTGTTCCTTTGACCCTGTGGAGGAGACATCCTCGGGTGCCATCTCAGCGTCCTGCACGCGACACGCTGTCAACCCCTCGGAACCGGGGCTCTATGCTCTGCCGCCGGCAGGACCAGGACTAGCAGAGAAGCAGGAGACGTTGCAGAGCTCTGGTGAGACGATAACCATGGACTTCACTATCCCTGCACACATTAATGAGGGTTTGCCTTTAATTGCTGGCCCTGTGGATTTGGACAGAGACCCAGAGGCCATGGTGGCCCCTGCGCAAGTGTCCTTATCGGTCACAGATTTTGGCCTCATTGGCATTGGAGATGTAAATAGCTTTCTGACTGCTCATCAGGCTTGCCCGGCACCTGTAGCTCGGTCAGAGCCTCTGTCACAGTGAGAGTCTCTGGTCACAAACTTGTCACAGACCCAGCAAGGACTTTGACCTGACTGAGTGAAATCCTGGAACTTCCACTGTTCCACAGGGACAGTTTGGAGCTGTTGGTCAGAATCCGTCTTTCCATCCTCCTTGATCCAAGGCTGCAGTGAAACCAAACACCTTTCTGCTCCAGTGTGTTCTGACACGATCCCGCAAAGCTGGTGGCTGGCTGTAGTGAGGGGGGAGGCCCATCGCCCCCATTTCATTGACCATGTGTCACCCCAGGTAATTCCAGGCTGTTTGGAGAGTCCCTGCCTTGGGACAAGGGAAATGTCCCTGGGCCGCAGTGGGACACTCTGAGTGCAGAGATGCTTTGAGAGCAGGGATGTGTTGCAGGTGCTCTGGGGGCTGGGGCAGAGGATGCAGCCTGGAGGTCTGAGAGCTGAGGAAATACGCAGGGATCACGGCCCAGCCGGGCTGTGGGGCGGTTTGCCTGCAGACGGGCACGGCGATGCCAGAGGAAGATGAGGAGTCTTGGCCCTTGACCCACAGATAATGTATTGCAATAGAAGTCGTTCTCCCCGCTCCCCTCCCAACATCTCTCCTGCCCCGCAGAGCTGCAGGTCATGAGAGGCTCATGCGGCTGCTCTCAGCCCCTCACAGCTCTGGTCCCAGCTGCGGGCAGGACAGACCCTGCTGCAGCGCTGGGTCTTGCGAAGGGACGCGGCGTGGTGTGGGAGCTCTGTGCACGTCGGTCCTCACCTTCCCTGGCAGTGCACAGAGAACTTGTACTGGGAGTAAAGGGAGTTTCTAGACCCACCAAGCGATGCAGGCCCCAGGGCAGTGCTGGTGGGGAGCGACTTGATCCTGGCTGCAGGGCAAGAGGGGAGAGCGCAGGTGGAAACATCTGTAACTTCCCAGCTTGTTCAGATGGCTTCTCAGCTGTGGGAGGAGGAGGAGGAGGAGGATGTCACTTAGCACCACATCCAGGACACCAGCACTAGCACAGTGTCCTGGGCTGGAGAACACGCCAGTCCTGGGCATCCCTGCCTCTTCCCGCCTCACAAAAGCAGCGCTCTGTTTTCTGAGCGGAACGTGGCTCTTCACTGCCATGAGCCATGTTTGGGGAGGTGACGGGTGGCCCTGCCTGGCAGCGAGGTGACCGGCTGCTGTGCAGAGCCACGGCTAGAGTCCCGAGCTGCTCTGCTTCCCGGGTGTGTTCCAGGTCTGGGGTTAAATCTGGCTTAAATCCATGTTCTCATTCTCGTTTTTTCCATGCGGGGAACGCTGCTCGCTGACAGCTGGGCAGGGCTCTGATGCAGATGCTCCTTCCCTTCCTCAGCCATTTTCTGCCTTTAGGAAGGGGTTTGGGTTGAGGTTTTTTGCTTGTTTTGGTGGAGGCCTTCGGGCTGTGACCCTGCAGTTGGTTCTGCTGCCAGTGGATTGGGAAGACGACTAAAACCACTAGCCCACATCCTCCTTTTACCAGCCCTGAGAAGCTGTGCTCAGCCCTGCAGTGGGAGCACGGAGACAGCGTCGGGCAGCTGCGCGAGTGACAGGATCAGACCTCGTCTCTCCTCTTCCAAGCCCCAGAGCCATTCTGCGTGCGTTGGCAGGGTTTGCCTCAGGCCCCAGCTGCTCTGCTGAGAGGCGCCGAGCTCCAGGCGCACGCGATGCCTTGACCCAGCATCGCTCTGTCAACCAGACGTGGTCACAGGGGTCTCCCCTCCGGCTGCTCCCAGCTGCTGGAAAGGGACAGCAAAGACGAGTGTCTGCTCCATAGTGGAATTGCCCAGGCTGCGATTCCCCATTTCTGGGGGAGAGAAGGAAGCTCCTTGGCTGGAAGAAGAGGAGGCAGGGCGAGAGCACGGGCAGCCCTCCCAGGGAGGGCCAGGCCTTGGCATCTTCTCTCCCGCAGCCAAGAACATTCTTAGTTTTCCTGAAACCGTTTTTTTTCTTTGGTTTATTTCAAGCCCTAATGAAAGGAGAGGAGAGGCTGGGGGAGGCAGAAATCTCCCATATTTATGTTCTTCAGTGTTGTTTACAGATTCGCATGGGGTCTTTCAACATGAGTGCGGCGCTTTTTCCACATAATTTTAAGGGAGAGGGGTGGAAAGGGCTGGGATGGGGAGGGGGAGTCACTGAGGGAGGAGGTTTGGTTTTGGTTTTTTTGTTGGGGTTTTCTTTTTCCTTCTTACAAAGCACATTCACTTTGAGCCACTCCCAATGCTGGACTCTTTCCCCCCTTCCCTCCCCAAGCCCTACACTGTGAAGTGATACTGCCTTGAAGACCCCTCGCCGTTATTTATTTAATTAAAAACCTAATTTGAAAGTGAGCCAGAAGCCTGTCTTCTTCTTGGAGACTGAGATGCCGCAGTTGTGCGCGTCATGGCGGCAGAAGAAAAGGGGCCCTTGCCTCTTCTGTCTGACCTTCTCCCAGCCTGGCCGGGCGCTCCGTCGCTCTGTGTTTCCCCAGCGCAGCGCTCAGGAAGCTGCCACCTGCAAACGGTCAAGGTTCCTGAG
>JAVFHW010061834.1:0-15098 GCA_032159205.1 Eurystomus glaucurus suahelicus
TCTTTACTGCATATGTGACAAATTCATGCCTAATTTGGTGGGATTTGCCCAGTGCTATTAAAAACAATGGAATAATTTGTTAACTTTCATAGGATAATTTATTTTATTTTTTTGGCTTCATATTTTGAATTCAAACTAAATGTCAATAGGAAAAATAAAATGTATTATTAAATTTCTTATGAAACATGACATCTTGTGTTTAGTATCCCAGATTCTTTTTCATGCAGTGTAATTGAGTTGAAAGGCTAATTGAAACTTTATGGAGAGGACAGTTCTGTGCCTGAGTGCAGAGCTGTGCTTTCTCCTGAGTGTAGCAGGAGTGTGTAGCTGAGAGCAGTGTCTACAGGAGTACACACTAGTGTGGATAATGCGTTGGAGCAGAATGCCACAGGGGAAGATTGTGCATGGGGCTTCTGTGCCTAAGGATGCCTGCTCTCTTTGTTGTGCTTGATAGTGAAAACATACGTGTGATACGTCCTGGGTTACGTGTTTTATTGTGACAACAGCTACCAGATTGGGAAGACCCTAACTCAGATAGACCTTGGTTCTTCCTCTTCATCTGAAACTTTTGCTAATTCATGAAAGCTGAAAGTCACACTGAATTCTTTCCTTCATACATAATCGCTTTACAGGCTAGAGCCACAGTTGAAGAGTGTGTTGTTTTCCTCTGAATGAACACATGAATTTTTTCTTCATTATTATTGTTTTTGTTGTGTGCTTTTTACTTTTGGCTGTGACTGGCTCTGTCAGCCAGTGCTGGACCACCTGGATTCTCCGAACTTCTTCAGGCTCTCCGAGAGAGAGACTCTGGGCAGCAGCTCCATGTACAGCTATTTGGCAGCACAGCTTTGTTGAAGCAGCCACTCCTCTTTGCTTCTGCCTTGACAGTGCTGGGCATGGAGAAGAGCATCATGCTGTTCCCGTACCATCAGAGAGTTCAGTTTATTTATGTGCAGAGTTGGCAGAACCTGTGTATCTGTTGCATTGAATCTCCAGTTGTAAAAGAGGCTGGAATGAATATGAAATGTACATAGGACTCTGGTTTATTCATTCTTGTTGGTGCATTTGTGGCTCTTCTGTTTGAAAAATGGATGGTTTGAAGCTACCTGAGGTATTTGTTCTGCAGACTACAGTGAGTTACTGCCTAGGGATAAGTAAAGGTAAAATTTGGCCCTGGGTTTGGAGTTACGAGGAGCACAAAAGGAAATCTCACAACATTGTAAAGTTGTAAGTCCCAAATTAAAGGTTCTGTAAGCTCAGATAAAAAGGTTAGTGTTGCTGCCTTCTACAAAGGGTCCCTTGTTCAGTAAATCTCACTAAAGGAAATTTGCAGTTCACTAAGCCAACTAAAACAAATACCTGACATAAGAATGGAGCTAGTTCCACAGTGAATTCTACAGATCCTAAATTTATATTTGAATGCTAAAACCTGACAAACTCCTGAAGATGTAAACCAGTGAACTGAATAAAAGCGGAATTCTACAGCGGAAGCACGTGTATGCATTATGTTAACCAGTTGAGTAAGTGCTTGCATCAGTGGAGACAGTCAGTTCCCTTGCCTTCTTCAGAAACTAAACTGTTGTTGAAACTCTTGGGTTTTTATCTGCTGTATAAGCACATGGAATATGTAGAGTTTAAACTGAGGAATGACTGATTGGTCAAGATTAACAGAGGGCATTTGTTCAAATCTCAGCAGCGTCTCAGGAACAGATTTTATGTATGTTAAAATTTGAAAGCGTTTGGTGCTTTCAGAAGTATCTAGGAAGTCATTCCTGTATGAAGCCCAAGTAAACACAGTTTTGATGTGCACACAGGCATGGGATGATGTGACAATCTTTGAAAAAGTTGGAGAACAGTCGCACAACAATTCTGTTACGTAGTCACAGTTGACAAGACTCTTGACCCTTTAAAAGTTGGTACTTTTAGTCCTCTTTAGTGTTTCATTTGGAAAGATAAGTTCAGAGTTTTGGGAAAGTAGAGGATCTGTGATCATGGAAGGGACAACTCTTGATTTATCCTAATAGCATCATTTCTCATGCCAAACAGATTCACTAATGTTCCCTCACCTGGTATGTGGTGCTTTGCTAGTCTTGTCACATCAGATTTTCATGTGTGCTCCCTCTAGTTAGGAAGTTTCATAAATCATTACTGTTTTACTTCTCAAAGGAATGGGAAAAGTCATGCAAACCACACATGAAAGAACTGTTTTTGAAGAGAGGTGGTCAGGAAATGTCCCTGCACACACACAAAAACAATCTGAAATAAATCATACATCGTGATACATCTAACCAATGTTTGTTGATTTCTCTTGTGTGCTGGCTTGTTTCCTTTTGGGGCTCAGTGGAAGAAGCTGTGTTGTATGGGATACACTGCACCGCAATGTTTCTGCTTTTCCTAAGGCTTAGAACAATTCAAGAAGAGAAAACCCACTTTTTAACTTCCTGAGTCTGCGTGGGTGATCTGCTCTGTAGGGGAATTGGACCGTCTTCAGGAAAACCAACCTGTGTGTTTGAGAGGGCTGTAGGTTGCAAGTTCTGAGGAATTGCAAGGTGGAGGTTTGCTTATCTGCACATTGCCCAAGGAGTATATTATACCAATGGTATGCATAAATTTGCTTTGTAGATTGTGCACATCTCATAATCTGTTGCATTCTCATACCTCTTCAGGAGTTTTATGTGGTAGGCTTTTTATTTTATGGGTTTTTTGCAAGTTGAATGATACTGGTTGATTGCATTTATAGCATTTACAATGTTTCCGTGCTACGGATGTTTGAGATGGTGTAAGACTGGGAAAAGAGAGGAGATGGGCAGTTTACCGACTAGAAGAGCAATAACCACACTCTTGGTGCTCTGGGAAGATTGTCTCTGTGTCACTTAGGACATGCTGTTGCTGAAGGAAGTTGTGAAGGCAGCCTGAAGATGGTGTGCAGCAGGAATACTCTGTATCACAGTTTGAAGAGGCAGTGGCTTCTTTTCTGGATCCTTAAACTTTCAAGGGCTGGAACTGCAACAACTCTGTGAACACAAATTATACACTATTAGTCAAGAGGCCTGAATGAATAAATTTGATTTGCCATTAAAGTACCATCTAAGTTTCATTTGCCTCCCCAAAACTTCAGAAAGATGTCAGAATGTGAGCTTTATGGAAATTTAAGAAAGTCTTTATCAAATAAGCCCTCATCTGGTTGCGTGTTCAACAAGAGGACATTAAAATGCCGAGTTGTAATCTCCCTTATACTTTACAAAGTGCAAAAATGCTGATAATATTTTTCAAGTCCTTAGAAAAAACTCGTAACAACATGTCCATGTTAATTGTGTCTTGAATATGGGACAATTTGTATTAGTTACTAATCCAGGAGATAGGAGAACAGAAACATCATGTTTACAAATTGTGTAAATTGATGTAAGCTGCTGATATTTATCAAGACTTTTTCAGAAAGTCAAATTAATCATCATTGTTTTGGGGAGTAAGTCATCAGAAGCCAGGGATCTCAGTTCTTTAGAATAGGCCTGATGTAACGCACGTTAGCCTTATTGTACAAATAAAATCCATACTACATACATGAATTACTTATCATTAATGTACATTTTTAAAACTGCATATAGCAAAACGATGCTTTTTTATTATCAGAAGAGGTGTATCTTAGGCAGTGATTGGGGTTTAATGAGTTCTGTCAGAGTAAGAAAGACAAGTGGAATGGCTTTGTGTCCTGAGGTCACTCAGCATTCTTAAAATAATGACACTAAAATAATTTGTTATATTTTCAAGAGTCATATATGTGAACTGTCCTGTGCTTTTACTGTAAGTGATGCTGCAGACATCTTGGTGTAAATCTGACTTCTCAAGTTGAATGTACTGAAAACAAAATTCTGGAGAAGAATATTACATCCTTTGTGTTAGTAAACTTTTTGCATTGTTTCTTTTTTTAAAAAATCAAATTCTAAGATCTCAGTGTTTCTCTCTTTTTCCTTAGGTCCTCCTTTCCAGCAATATCTGTCTTCAGAGCTCCTCTATGAGTCTATTACTAATTGCTGACTTCTGTCTAACCAGTGGAAAGATGTAATACTTCTTTCTGATCTGCTTAAACAGGCATAGTTTATGATAGACAAAGTAGAATATGGACTGTTATTCTTCTCTAAGCACTTGAACTTTATTAAAAGATAATTTTTTTTTTTCTTTTGGCAGTTTACATAAATGGGCTTGGGCTGTTTAGTTTAGCTTTAGGGAAGGAAGTAGGGCTCTGATGAATTAGTTCACTGTCCACTGTAATGGAACCTTTCTTCAAGAAGAAAAGTAAGCTTCTTGCCAGCCATTCAGGATTCCCCCATGTTCTGGTGGCAAAACAAGAATAACCCCTTGAGCAAAATGTAAGTGTTTCAGGATGATCGGAATTTATAGCATTAGAAGGCTGCCAAAAAGGCAACTTCTAGCTGAGACTATATTTGCCTAAATTCAAAAGTTTGCAAAGCTTGTAATTGACTTTTTTCTTCCTACTTTTCTATGCTTCCCATGACTGACTTATCATATGCCTGCAATGATTTCTGCCTGCTATTACCTATGGTGAAGTAATGAGTCTGAAGTATTTATAATTATAAAAACATATTAAGACAGAGATTTTAACTATAATTATTGGGGGAGGAAAAGTCTTCAGCTTCAAACAGGTGAAATGATGTTCCTGGATTCTGGATTTTTATTTTTCTTCAGGCCCCTTTTCTGCCCACTGACTTGGGAGTTAAGTTGTTAGCAGCAGTATTTCATTGGGTTAAAATCTTGAAAGCTTAAGTATTTTTTGTATTTTGCTGTTGTTGTAGCTGTGTTGTGAATACAGCTGCCATCACAAAAGTAGTCCAGGTGTGGTTAAACCAGTAACTGCCCTTTCCAAAATAAATTCTGTTCTTTCTTGGTGTTCAAGGGAATTAGGCTAAGTGAATGCCACTTGTTCTACTGTACTTAAGAGTATGATTTATTTCCATGTCATCTCTGCAGGGTGACAGGGGTTAGTACTGTGCTGAGGACAACTTACTTCTCTCAGATGGGAGCTTCTTGCTGGAACCAAAATCCCATTTTCTTGTACAAACAGGACTCCCAGGAAATACGAAAACTTGATACGACACTTACACTCTGGCACAAATTATGCAAAATTACTGAAATAAAACTAATGACATCAGCAGGCATGCTCTTCCAATCTAAGCAAAACTGCTGGATTGTATTTTGCTGCCAAAAATGTTGTGGCATTACTTCAGAACATTAAATAAACCACTACCTGTTTAAAATCTAGAATTTGCGTGTTTGAAGGCAGTCCCTTACAGAGCACTTAAACCTCACCTGCAGACCATACACACATGGGAACACTTACTTGCAGGACAAGCAGAAGCTTACATTCAAACAGTGTTTGTGCTCCGGTAGTGATAGTTCGTATGTGATTCTTATAGTCTGCAGTCATATTTCGTATAGTCTTCACCTCCAAATTATAGGAAGCTAACAGGCTTATATAAACCTAAAATGGAGGTTGGACAGTGTCTGGGTTGGGTTTTGAGGGTTTTTTGTGAATGTTTGTGAACAACATGTGTAGCTCCTCACAGAGTCATAGAATGGTTTGGGTTGGAAGGGACCTCAAAGATCACCTAGATCAAACCCCCCTGCCATGGCAGGGACACCTCCCACTAGACCAGATTGCTCAAGGCACCATCAGCTGGTCTTGAACAGCTCCAGGGATGGAGCATCTACAACCTCCCTGGGCAACCTGCTCCAGTGTCTTACCACCCTCAGGGTAAAGAATTTCCTTCTAATTTCCAATCTAAATCTCCTCTCTTCCAGTTAGAACCCACTACCCCTTGTTCTATCACAACAGGCCTTTGTGAAAAGTCTCTCCCCAGCTTTTCTGTAGGTCCCCTTCAGATACTGGAAGGCCGCAATAAGGTCTCCCCTGAGCCTTCTCTTCTCCAGGCTGAGCAAGCCCAATTCTCTCAGCCTGTATTCACAGGAGAGGTGTTCCAGCCCTCTAATCATCTTTGTAGCCCTCCTCTGGACCTTCTCCAACAGGTCCTGTTTGAGAAACTAATTTCTCAGTATTCTCTTAGAAGATTTTTGCGTTCTGTTTCTGATCTATACATTCAGAAAAGCACTGTAGTTTAACTCACCTTTGAAGGACTTGTCATTCAGCTGTTAATTATCAAATGGGATTTTAAGAGTCTTCTGTTCTGTTATCACACAGTTAATTAAAATATGGCGTCTGTTTCTGCATTCAAAGAGTATTAAAGTAACAAATAATTTAGAAGAAAGCCCCAGAAAGTTTTAACCACATTCCATTTGTCTCAGGGCCAATAACCATGTTTGAAGATTGAAAACCCTATTGAAAATCAAATTACTGAAATAACAAATACCAACACTTTGTATTCCAGAAGGCAATAACATTTTTAAAACAGTCCCACTGAATAAATAGTCCTTCCAAACTTGTGCACAACATGCTACAAGTCCTTAAGGTGTGGTAGTTATCTCTTTGATACTAGTCTTAGTTTTTATTTAATGTTCTTGAGGTTTTGTCATTGTAGGTGCAAACTGTGTATTATGTATTCAATCTTTTGTTTTAACCCTGACATGTCATCCTAACATACACATGTACGCAATTTTTGGTTTGGGGCTTTTAGTTTATTTCAGGAAAAGCTTCTGTAAAAGCGCAGTTCAATTGTTATTTTGTGTTCAAAATTGAGGGACTGGTTCCATTAGGTTTTCAGCTTTGAGAATTACAGTCTGGAATAGAGTAGATTTGTTCCAGCTCACAACGTTTGTAGGTGAAAGTGAATGGAGCTGTTTGCATTGCTATGGACTAAGAACCTGTGGATTGGGTAGTCTGTGGTGACACTGGTTAGGAGGAAATTGTTCCGAGCTGTTGTCCATCCTCTCCACTGCTTCTGGGTTTGTGAATGAAGGTGCAGTGCCAGGAAGAGGTAGTGCTGTTATGGGGCAGAAAGCAACAATTTGGTGAAGACTAGATACGCAATAGAAAGGTAGAATAGGGAAGCAATTGGGGGTTGAGGGCCTGGTTTGAGGTGGTTGAGCAATAGAAGATGGTGGGATACAGGCTGGGCTTGTCTTTCATTCAAGGTTGAAATTCTTAAGCAGGCAAAAAATAGTCGTTTGTGTCTACCTTTATATTCATTATGACCTCATATAGGTAAAGACTTTATAGCATACATGCGAATATACTGACCATTCTAGGTTTGTGATGTGCTACTTGCTACCAGTGCTTAATAATAAACAAGAAATTAAATGAGTAATGAAATAATGACAGCAGCTGTTCCAGGCTTCTCTCGAGCAGCATGACTATCCAAGCTGGCCAACACCAAGGGAGATTCTAGCAGCTGGAAATGGCTAGAGTATAATGATTCCTGTGCCCATGTTCCATCCTAGGAAACAAAGGAATTAGCAGAGCTCCATGCATCCTGAAGTTCCCTTTGAATCAAGGGATTTAATATCCCTGGTTCCATATGCTTTGCATTTTTATTAGTGCAAAGCTGTGCAAACAGGACCATCAAACCTCTCTTGTAAAAGCTAATGGCTGTGGGAAATGCATCTCTTCTAATGATATAATCAGAGTAAATTGTCCTGTATGATTTTATTTGCCAGAGGCGGAATAGGTTGGTGTCAGAAGCTGAATAGTCTCATTGACTCATTGTTTGCAAGCATGGATTGCATCAACAAAATTCAACCATCTCCTGTAACAGCAGGAAGTTTCATAGAAGGGAGAGGCTACAAGTAAAGTTGGCCAAGAAACAAAAATTGTGTTGTGAAAAATTTCAAGGTTACATTGCTTGTTTTCATTCTGTACTGTGGCTTGGGAACAAAGTCAGTCTGGAGTAGTCAATAGCTGTGTCTCCCACAGTCAAGGTCATGTTTGAGGCTGTGGTTTGAATGTTGTGTTTGTGAGTCCTAACTGCTATACCAGTAGCTGTTTCGAGTAGTACCTTTTCCAAAATGCTGCTATATGCATCTTTCTGACAAAATTTTAAATCCTCTATATTGATAGATATACATAAAAAAATTGAGTTTATATGCATCTGTGAGGCTTCTTTTCCTCTTGAATGATGTACAACGTTCATATAAGCGATGGAACTTTTCAGAGAGATGAGGCTAAGAGAGAAATACATGCTCAGAGAGGTGCCAGGAGCACCTCCTTGAAGCTTAGTGCCTATATCATTCCTTAATTATGGAAGTGTCCATGCACTGCTTGGGAAGTCCATCTCTATGTGCATTATGTAACAGACTTCTGAGACATTTGCTCTCCTGCAGCATCAGCTGCAACTGTCCTCTTCTGCCAGAGCTTTCCTAATGCTGTGTTGACAGAGAACTCTCCCTTTGCCTTGTTCAGCAAAAGGTTATCCAGCATCAGTTCTCGAATGACGTCACTCAGAGCTTGCACAATGTGCAAAAAATGAAGATCTTGGTTATTTTGCATCATAGCTTGTGAAGGCACAAACTCTCATACAATGAGGCAGAGTGCTGTATTACTTTGTATTTTGTTGACTTTTTATGTCATTCATGTTGCTCTCAGTAATGCCCCTCATATTCATAGGGTACTGTATTCATATGGTAATGCAGATTAATTGGGGAGCCCCAGGTAAACTATCAGGAGGGTATTGGTAGAGTTAGGAGTGGGAGCCTGTATCAGTCGTCAGGATTGGTTTGCTAGTGATGCTTTTCACTGCATTTATCCAGATGTGCATGTACATTTCTTATTTATGTCTCGTTTATATCTCTTCTCTGTAACTACATTATGGTTTCTGTCTTCCAGTATGCTCCATGTTTCTTTTTAGGAACACTGTAACACTTGATTTTTTTTATTTTTTTTTTTAATGACTAGTAGAAAAAGAAGGTCTAGGTATTTTTGGTTTGAGGTTTTTAATTATTATTTTCTTGTTTGTTTTAATGGAAAGGTGATTTTACTCCCTTACCTTGTTTACAGAACTATTTTTCCACGGCTCAGGATTTAACAGCACCAGTCATGTTTCACACCTTTCTTTTACACATCTCCTTTATCTTAGCAAACACGTGTCTCTTACATGCTGAGTTTCGATTTACTGCTGCTTCAGTTGCTGGTAAAGGATACTTCAAATCAGTGTGCATCTTAGCTCCTGTCTGAATAGTGAAACTAAAGTGGACAACCGTTAATAGAGAAGTGAAACCAATTAGCAAATCCAGTATGTAATAGAAAAAATGAAGAGGGAAGTAAAGTTGTCTGGTATTTTTTATCAAGTAATCTTAGGAATTTATTATAAAGCATAATAGATGCACGGTTTTCAGGTTAAATCTGCTTTTCTGGGCAATGGTGAGGACTGATTCTGAGGTGTACCTTGTAACCCTGGAAAAACTGGTGGTGACAAAGCAAGTTTTTAAAGTATGGCATTGTGCACAAAGGGTGGAGGGAATTATTACTTGTTTGGAAAAAAAGGGAGAAAAAACCCTAATTCCAGGATTAGGTTTTAGGATTGGCAGTTAAAGCACAGACACTCATTTTTTCCTGAGTAATCTGAGCAAGTAAGTGTCAGACACAATAATCATGGGAAAAAAATTCTCCCTCTGTAGCATTTTTACAATGCTTTTCATTGTATCTGCACATTCAGCCGAAGTGAACTGGGAAACCATGTGTGAGCTGGGACAGTTAGTGGCTGTTTGCTCTGCAGGAGCCACGCTGCTTAGCTCCTGGAGACACAGAGGTGATGGTAACTGCAGTATACTGCATAAAAGCAGCAGCTTTCTTCATAAGTGATGCTACACATGAGTTATTGAAGGCCACGTTACCTGTGGATAGGGACAACCTTGACTGATTACTGCCCTAAAACAAGACTGGATGCAGAATTTAAGGAAAAAAGCTCTGTAGAGGCTAACTAATTTTGGATCTTCTTGCCTTAACTAGTGTTCAAGAGTCTGAGGACCATGATCAGGGAGTATAAGGTGCTAGTTATATTCTGGCTTTCTCTTTTAAAAAAGCAAATGGTACACCCTCCAAAACCAGCACAAACGTGTACCAACAGTGAAGTTGATATAAATCCAAATTATTGGCTGTGTGCATTATTCCATCTCTGAGATACATACCCTGATCATGATAAAGTTATTTTAATAACAGGGAGGCAGGGTATGATTATAACATATATGATATTTGTCTTGCCTGATCCCTCTTGTTGCTATGAGTTTAGGCTTGCCACACCTGTGATCACTGTAAATAGCTGCAGTCATTGGAGCACGGTTGTATTTTGTGGAGGAGGCTGGAAAAGTCCAGTTTAACCTGCTGCACTCACTTTTTATTACATGCATATGCCTGTGCAGTTCCCAGCACAAAATTTGGCCCTTATTGAAAATACCTTTTGGCATGCATCAGTTATAACTAAGCCAGTAGAAACTTGCCCTTAGCTTTGGCTGAACAGTAACTCAGTCTTGTCTGGCCTCTGGTTTTGGTGAAGTGGCAGAAAAAATCTCAGTTCTTTTTTTGAGCCAACTCATTAAAAAATGTTTCTTGCTTTAGCATATGATTTTTAAAAGAAACTGACAAGTTTTTACTAAACCAGTTACTAAAAAATATTTGGTGAATGAAAGCATGCCCATAAATGTTACTGGTATCAGGGACTATGTACTTGGGAACTACACTAGTGATGTAGCCAGAATGTGTCTCGGGCATTAATAAACCTTCTTCAAGTTTCTCTTTATTCCAAAAAAATCAACTTTTTGAGCCAATGGTACCAAGCTTGTTGATTGCCAATCCGTGATTTCATATTGCAAAAATGGAGCTTTTGAGTCTGGAGAGTTATCAGCAAAGAGACTTGCATCCAGAAATACTGTATATCTCATTTGTTAAAGCATTTCATCTGCCATGATCACATTGAAAACCCAAATAAGATTTTAAGATATTTTTTTCTGCCTTAGTAGTTGAGAAAGACACCCCCCCACACACCTCCACCCCTATTTTATCAGACAGGCTGTATTAATAAACTCAGCCAAGCTTCAATAGATTCAATAAAGCAACCATACAGAAAAAAATAGTTGGGATCATTATTTTTCAGACAGTTTTCTGATGCATCTGGAAATATGGCACAGTTGTTCCAGCCATAGACACATACTTTTTTTTTTTTAAACAAGTCCACATTGCAATAAGATGTTAGTGGTTTGTTACATGATCAGTGGCATTTAATTTTTGAAAATGTGTGTTATGCAGATAGGATTCTAAATTTTAAGAAAGGAATCTCAGACATTACTGCAGGAAATTAATTAGGCCAAACTCATTATTTGGTTTACTTTGGTTTACTGATTATGATGACAGGGAATTAATTTGAGTTATTCTTTATCTGTATAGCTAGAAACACAAGTCTCTCATTTCTTCCTATGGTCTATTTATTCGTATCAGAACAGTTCTGTCTCTTACAGTGGATGTTGAGTGGTAACTTCAAAGTTCATGTCATCTCCTCCCTGTTTTGCCCCATGGTGGTCTTTAGCCACTATTACACTGCAAATCAGCAATTCATATCTTTCCTTGTCCTTTGAGATTTATACTGAATCCATCACTTTACTCTCTTTCTCTTGTAATGCCTTTTGTCTCTTCAGTCTTTGGTATCCAGTTGAAGATGGGAGTGATGTTTCAGTGCCAAGAACAATTACATTCCTTTTATTTTCACTCCTTCAACAACTTTTCATCCTCTGTCTTTGCACTTTACCAATACTGTCTAGAAAGGGATCTGTGGCAAGCTCTGCAGCCCTGTGCATGTCAGTACCTACCTGGAATCCTCAGCCTCGTTCTTCTCTCCTGCGGTTTGCATTAATTTTTCTATGGCCTCAAGGTCTGCCTCTTCAGACAGCAGAACATAAAGTGCTGTTGCCATCTTTTTATAAATGCAAAGAAGTTTTTTTTGTGTCAGTGCCAAATGAGCTTGCTCTCATTTCACATCCAAGTCAAACTCGCTGTCTTTGGTTTTATAGCAAACAAAAACGTTTTGGATTTTGTCTTTTCTTTGCTCTCTCCTTAGTGACTCCTCCTGTATTTATCCTTTCCCACCTCTGCCATCCTTTAATCAGTTTTCCCTGTGTTCCAGCACCTTCCTGGTCTGCTTTTCCAATTATTGTTTCTATCATATGTGTAAGAGTTTCTCTCCCTTTAGTATATGTTTCTTTTCTCACAGTGCCTGCATGGCAAAAATTGTCAACAGCAGTTTATATGAAATAGAAATATAGGTCTGACCTTTGAAATTAATGAAATTGCCACTAAAGTATATGTTATTGGTATAATGCTGCTGTTGTGCTGTACTAGGCTTTTTTGTCTTGTTAATACTGATAATGGTATATATGTTGTTGATACTAATAACTTGCAATCTGTGATTAGTTCCTTGAATCATCAGTTATTCAAAGTGACCTACTGAGGGCTAGCTGTTCATGTGATACAGGATCTTATCTCTGAATCCATAGCTGAAATCAGTTAAATAAAGATTAAAAAGATATTTTAGTAACTGTTTTCCTAATACAGCTTTTCATTGTGAGAAGTTACTCTTATCACTTTAAAAAGAGAGATGGTTTGCATCATTATTGCAGTGGAAAGAAATTATCTAAGGCAGTACATGTAGCCAAAACTTTGGATGAGAACCAAACCTTTCTTCACACTGTTTTGATATGATACACACATTATCACAATGGACCAATTAGCAGATGTAGCCTTTCCGGTATGCAATAATTAGTTTTGTTTTGTTTCCAGTATATTTTATAGTATGCCATGCTGAATATGCCACAAAACTGTGTTGTTAAACAGCACTGCTACTGTGTTCTGCCCTGAAGAGTCGTATTATGTGCCTTCTGTGTAACTCTTTGCAGGCAACTTCTGTCTCGTGTAGAGATATACTGGTCTACAAGAGACTTCAGCTGAACGTGCTGAAAGGATATGCTAATGGTGACATTCAAGTTGAGCTGACCAAGTCCCTTGAAAAGGCTATCTCTTCTCAATTCTGACCGCCAAAGTTTCATAGCAAAGAGCAGTAGCTTAAACAGTGACCTAAAACAAAGATGTGAAATGGATATAAAGGACTTCGATGATAGACCTGCTAGTAGCCACAATTTTTACAGTTAGTACACAATGATATGTCTTCAATCTGTGAAACGCGTAATGTTGGATGAATTTGTATTCACTTCTGGAAAAAAAAAAATAGTCTGCCTCTTCTGGGAAAATACTCATTCCAGAAAATGCAGAGGAGGAATATTTATAGAAGGTGTGAAAATATTTTGGGTTCCATGCAGAGTGAATAATGAATAATTCAGTCAAGTAAGTGTAAATGACTTAAAAGGAAAATGTCTATGAAGAGATAAGCTACCTGGTAATTCTTTTTCTGTTAGGCAGTAAATCAGCAAGGTGCATGCCAAAGATAAACTTTCACTTCAGAATTATTCTAAATCAGGATCTTAAAAATTTGACCTTGAGAATGGTGTTTATTCAGTCTGTACATATAGTTCTAGACTGTAGATAAAATAAAATGCTACAAGTATTCCCTTATGGGGCTGCCTTTGTTCTGTTTTACTTCTGTTTGGAAACGTTGTCATCACTATTAATCCGGTGAAGTAATTTTTGAAATCTTGGTTTAAGATTAGGTATTTTACAATTCCCACATATCATCATAAATCATGAATGTTTGGGTTTGTGTTTCATTGCAGCGGAAAACAGATGTGCCACTTCAAATGCAGTAACATGCACAAAGTGTCTTGCTTTGGGTCCCGAGTGTGGATGGTGTGCTCAAGAGGTATGGCATTTCACTTACTTGCATTTGACTTGATATTTTACCTGCTTCTGATCTTTATAGTGATAAAAGACTTTTAAATTGTGAAAATTATAATGAGAAGTAGCATGAAAATCTTTAAATGACCCCTGGAGACAGAACCTGAGAAATCATGTGAAATACATTTTGTTTCCAGAGGAGAAAACACAGTCTTTTATTTGGAAAATTACAGTAATTTTAAATAAAGTGAGAACTTTTTAATGCATTCCATCTGCTTTGTAGACAGCTTTGGCAGACTTGCAGCAGCTTTGAGAGTTCAACAGTTTTTGGCTTCAAAAGCAAAATTACTTATCAGTAATTTATATTGTCTTCATTAGATATCAAAGCAAGTCTATACGTATTTGCCTACTACATTTAGCAAAAGGTTTTACTAACAGTCGAGTTAACCTTGACTTCATCATATATTATGACCCTGTCACAAATGGAAAAAATGATACTTTTCTTATTTTGACACTTGAAACTATCAGTTCTGAGACTTACCACAGAAGGTAGAGCTTAGGTAGCAAGAATTATTCTGAAATTGTTATTGCTTTGCAAAATGTAAGAATATGGGAATTTCTGGTTTTGTTTGATATAAAAAGCCAGTTAATAACATGATTTCGAGTAAGACTGGACTATTTTAAGCACTTCAGGGGAGCAAGGTCTTGAAGAATATCACTGACAATTACAAGCTCATATGCTCTTGAAGGTCACATGCAAATTATCTGTAGTACTTTCAGGTTAGCAGAGAAGGTAGGTAGATTCCTAGGGTGTGCCTGGAGGACATAAGGAGTGTAAGGCACTGGTGTAACTTTATCCGAGATACTGTGTCTTGGAATGATTAACTTAGTCTTCAACAAGTATAAGAATAAGTAATGCAAGGATGAATAGAGGCATGGAGGGCTTGTTTTCCAAGAGGAGCCTTAAGGCATGTGTAGATGGCACAACAGATTACCATGTGGAGTGGTCTGTTATTGTGGCCTGATGTCCTGTCTTACAAAGGGCACGGTTTTATCCTGCTACATCTATAATTATCAGGGAACAGCACTTGATAGTCTTCCAGTGCTATGGAGCTGCAGTAGTTCTCCTTATAACTAGACAATCAGATTTGGCCAGGTTTCACTTCTGCTCTGCTTCTCTTAACTGCACTTTTCGTGTCAATCCTGAGAGCTGTTCATGGAAGCCAGGGGTTTGTCAAACCTTCCTAGACCACGCTTTGATAGCCAGTTCACCTGCACGCCGTTCATGGCTGTGGAATGACAAAACTCATAGGAAAACATAGAAATTTTCCAGGGTTACAGGAGTAGTTTTCAGCTTAGT
>JAVFHW010061840.1:0-10090 GCA_032159205.1 Eurystomus glaucurus suahelicus
GCAGTCTTATATTGACTAGAATGTGTATAGAAGCCCAGTGCTACGTCTCTTTCACTAGTTTCCTTTAATGATCAGTCCAAGGCAATCTTGACCAAAAGTTAAAATCACTAAAAAGAACGGAGGCAAAAAAGAAATAGTGAAAGCTAGATTTAAGGCAAAGTCGTCCAGCTTTGTGCTTCTGTCCTGAACCTGTGACCCTGTATTAACATTTCCTGGTGAATCATCTCCTTTAGCTAGTGAGAATATTCCTGTGATCTCAGAGTATCTTAGTTCCCTACCTCACCTAAGTTTACGCTTGTAATGACTATGTCTGATGTTCCAAGACGATTCCTTCCTGTGTAGACAAATGCCTGCTATTAGACAAGATAATGAAAGAGCAAAATGCTTGCTTATTCTGTAAAGCTGACACATCAGATGTCATGATGTAACCTTGTTTGTGAAACTTTCTGAGGGAAGAATACATCAGGCTGAAGGTACATAAGGCAAATTTGAAGATACATGAGGTCAGTTCTTCAGCTGTGAATCAAACTTCACATTGAAGTTGAGAACGTCTGTCCTTCCCTCCTCCTCCCTTTCTTCTGCTCTTCCAGCCTTCTCTGGCTGCCAGCTGTGATACTGGGAGCACAGCTGACATTTCACTGAAGCCCCTGAGCCCGGCTGTGCTGCCTTTGATCAGTGCTCCACTCAGCACACTGCTAGACCATCTGCACGTGCTGCAGAGAGGAGCCGTTCTCACTGCGCCTCGCCTGTCTGCAGAGGTATCGGTTGAGGCGAGTCATGAATGGCTTTGGTGTAGGAAAGGCTGAAGTCATAGATGATGGAAAAACTATAAAGAAAATGAAGCCTGAATGAGATTCTTAACTGAAGGGAAGGCAAAAGATGGTCTTTTAAAATCCAGTTTGAACTGGAGCTCAGGAGATGCACGTTCACTCTCCAACTTGGCTGTTGACTTCTGGGGAAATCTCTTCCTATTTCACTTAAGGGGAAAAATGTAAGGTGCAGGCTTGTCAGTCCTCCAGAAAAGAGCAGGTGTTTACCCAGTAGTCTGTCCTCAGGGAGCATGTTATGGGGTCAGAACTTAAGATCAGTCAACATCGGGAGGTTTACCAGGCAGGTGTGCCATCTTCCTTCAGTTACACACGTTTAGCACCCTATCTGGATGTTTATTCCACAAGTAGATTGCTTCTTCAGCATTTTATCAGCATCCTTTTCAACGATGCCTCAGATCTCAATACTGTTGGGTATCTGAAAAATTTTCTAGCTTTTTAGGGGAGAGTAATATGCCACAATTCACTCTTGTGTATTTAGCCTCAGTTAAAAAGTAGAGATTGTCTCTGCTGATGTGTTTCATGCTGAATTTGGCTGCTGAGCAGGGTTGGATATACAGGAGTTGCTGTAAGAAAAATAACAGCAGAAAAAGCCCAAGCATAGATACTTGGAACAGAACCTAGGTTGCCGATACTGAAATGTGATTATTGCTTTCAGCAGTAGTTTTCCTCCATCATTAGGATTTTTCTTCTAGCAAGACCGTTACAGATAAGATGGAGCATGGAGCCCACATGAAGACATCTACATAGTTGGTGCTAGCTCAGATCTTTTGCGTGGAATTCCCACAACACAGCCCAAAAGAGAAGCAGCCCAATCAATGTGGTACTATGCATGCTTTGATGAGAATGGTAGACAGGTTCATGGTGAAGATGCAGATCGTGCTTGGCAGGATTTATTCTGCCAAGCATAACGTCACTACAACATCGCTGCATTGGTCCAGCTTGCAGTAGAAATAAGAGTTGCCTTCAGCATCCGCAAGCTGGTTGGTCCTGGTCCAACAGACTGAGCACAGGTGAAAAGAAGCTGGTTGTGTTCCTCCTCTGGTTACCCTTCAGAAATTGCTTAATTTCCCAGTGCCTTTAATTCAGCTGTAAAATGAGATAATACTTACTGGTCTGTCTAGAAGACTAAGATTTGCAAAGGAAAAGAACATGTTGAAATTTTATTTTATTTACCAAGTACACACGAGTAAGGATAAAAGATGAAAGGTTCTGAGATAGCAGACACACAGTCCTTCCATCTCTAAAACAAGCCTAAGTAGCACGGTAATTTGCTCAGCACTCTTTCATGGTAATGAGCTTTTCTACCAACAGGATGTCTCGTGTTGTTAAAACCATTTTCTTGGAACTGGCATTGTCATTTTCCATACTGAGTGCCTAGAATAATCTCTGCAGCAGGCAAAAAGTACTGTTGTCAACTAAAAACTATCCTGTCACCAAAGGGCTGGCTTCTGTGATCAGCAAACACAAGCCTGTGTCTAGGAGGAAGCTACATCTCTCCCTTTGTATTCGAATCGTTTCACAATGCGGTTTGATCAGCTGCTGTTCCTGCCCTGTGCAAAGATCTCTCTCTCTCCCACTTCCCCAAAAGCAAAATCTGACACCCCAGAAGGGTTGCACGAACTGTGATTCATTTCATGCCATGGTCTCCATCGGTTAGTTACATAGCACTGTCAACACCCAGCTATTAAATAATTGAACCTCAAAAAAAATAAGGGAACTGGCTTAAGAAATGGAAATCACAAGACCATATACAAAAGGTTACTTTCCTCTATTTTATGCTTATGAACATTGCAAGCAGGTTGCAATTGCATTGCGTGCAGGTTAGGCTTTCATTTCCTACTTTAACATCCAGAGGTTTAATTGCCTTTAGAAGAAAGCTGAGATTGTCACACTTTTGCTTGACTCTGAGACCTGGCACCTTAAGCGGTTTCTGCTGCTGTTTATTGAAAATATCTCCTATTCTGTGGGGGGCAAGGCGTTCAAGAGAAAAAAGGAAACAAATCACATCTCTTATAGAATCAATAGGGTAATTTTGTGATAGTGTATTTTTTGTATTAGAACATTACTACTAACTTAGCATGATATTACTTTTTAACTAATGTCCAATAATTTTACAATGTAACTTATGTTTTGAAAGCAGGTGCTGTTGTAATTGCTGAAGTAACTGCAGTATCCTACTAACAGCATGTATTATTGTTGAATTGTAAAATTCTCCCCAGCTTAGAATGCTATTTATTGTTGCAGATTGTAGCAAATTAATTTGTGAAAAGAATGAAAACAGGAAGGTAAAGAAAAATGCCAACATTTCTAAGAATTGGATCAAGTTCCAACCTGGCAACTTTGTGCATGAGAGAACAGAGCAGCAGACACTATTTTGATTTATTCAGGAAAGATACCCTGCTTTGATCTCTCAGCCACAGGTTTAACATTTTAATTTCTTCTTCTGACTACCACTGCTGGGGAGTGGGAAATGTTTGTTACCCGTGAGCTGGGTATGAAACAAAGTTGAAGAAAACCCCGACTTACGAAAGAAGAGGTGTGCTAACTTCCTAGATATCCCCAGATAAAGTTCAGTTACTTTCTACTTAGATTACGTATCTTTTTTCCAAGCTGGATCTGTCTTTTTATGCAGTGGTTAGCACTGGTCCACAGGAGTGGTTTCTACAGCTACGATAATATTTGCAGACATAGCGCAAGATGAAACGATGAATATCCACTGATTTCAACTGCCTTTATTTAAAGCATAAAAAGTAACAAGTTGTATGACATGAAACTATTGTAAGTAACGTCAGTCAAGTAACACTGATGATGCACAAGAAAGTACACAGTAAATATAACATTGCAGAGGGTTTTAAATGGTGACCCGTTACATGGATCACCCAGCCTTTCCATCCGCGTTAGGCAGCTGCTCTGATACAGACTGCTCCTGAGGATCCAGACTGATCTGATAGCCAGTCGCATACAGACTTGCACAGATTTGGAACTTTATTGGCTTCCAAGGAGTTGCTGATTCACAATAGTTTTACTGCAATCAGAACACGTATTCTTAGGATTCACTAATATGTTCATAAAAGGCCAGATGCGTTACTGATTTGTGGCAGGTTCTGCCTGGTTTGTTGCCATAAACCAGGCTGCAGAATCCCCAGATTGTCCCCTGGGTGGAAGCTGCAGTGATGGAAAGCAGAGACATCCTCTAAGCTAAAGGGCCTACAGAGGACGTAGCCAATCTAATCTGGGAAGTACACACTGCTAAATAAACAGACGTGAAGTAAAACCACTATCAAAACACTATAAGCTGCTGTCTTATGATGGGAATTCCAGCGAAAAGAAGCTATGAAAGGCACCACTCATCATTTCGTTTTAAACTGCATTGATCTTTGCTCTCAGTGAAGACTGTATATCCTTGACCAAGCAACGAAGGGTGTGTTCGTTCCCTCAGTACTTTACTCCCTTGGCATAACAGCTGTCACTGAAAGATTATTTCCTTCATTTTCAAAGGCAAAGGTGAGAATGCCACAAGACTAATTCCTGTGACGCAATGTGCATTCGTTGGCAGGGGCTAATTATAGCACAGAAGAGCTACCAGCTTCCTCTGCCGGGGACCGAGCACAGGATCTCTGTAACACAACTGCACTTTGCTCTCAAGTGCTTCCTGTGTCACGCTGTCCACTGACACTGCAGTCAAACAGCAGTTTATCCTTCCTTCGCAGACTGCTGTGTAACAGCAGCGCCCGGGAGGTTTCTGAGCCTGTCTCTCCTTTTCAAGGTTAGCCAGGTCTGGCACTGACAGTAACCCATTCTCCTTCTCTGTCATCTCACAAGGATAAAGAGAAACAAAAAAACCCGCGTGCCTCTTCAATTTCAGACAACAAATACATGTATAACGGATGGAAATAAGAGCAGGGAAAAAGTAGCTGTCTTGATTCCAGGGCAATGACATGCAGTAGTGCTGCAGCAGGTAAATAAGATTAATGGAGCCTCTTTTATGCCTTAGTAATGCTCTTTCTTTCCTGTTTTTTCAGGCACTCCCTGTCCTCTGAACTGCAGGTCAGCTACAGCACAGCGCACTTCCAGATCTAGGTGTCTGGCTATTCCCCAGAAGATTCGTAAGTTACTTCCTCATTTACTTTTCAAGGCATTGCCAGAGTTTTATATAAATTCTCTACTTCACCCCAGTGCAGGGAGCTGTAAGGTCTGTAGATACATTTTTTTAAAAATCAGTTTCTTTTTCCCCTCTTACTCAGTAGAGAAAGCAACCAACACAAAAAGTAGGATATAAACATATCACCGAAAAGTTTACAAAACTTACTTTACAGGTAATGTAAGCCTAATGACTGTGAAAGGTAAAAGGTAAATGAATGCCTCTTAATTACCATGTAATTATTTTTCATCTTGAACATTATGCTAGGAGAGTGCTTTTAGAAACTAGGAAAAGATACTAGTGCCCCTTTTTTTAGAGCAGAAAGCCTTTAATTGAAAATTAATCTTGTCATAGGTGTCTATAGTTAATTTATTAAGATGCTTGAGAATGTTTTAAACCGCTTCCCCAAGAAGAATTATACTATTTTTATTCAGGTTTTTTTGCACTTTTATGTGAGTTATTTTGACAGCTTCAGGGACAAAAATGTTATAATTATTCAGAAAGCGGGTATGGTAGAAATGGTTGCTGTACAGAGTGCCTCAAATTGCCTGTCCAGTATGATGTGATACTGTCATATCCTGAATGATGTAAGGGTAAGCGTACCATTTAGCCTCCAGTCCTCCATGCCTAATTGCAGCACTCGTCGTTTTTCTAATATGGGAGCTAAACAGACATCATAGAATCATTTAACATAGGCCATCAAATAGTCGGGAAGGACTAAGAAAATATCTTTTCCCCTAAACTTGAATTTAAATCACTGTGATTGAGAAAATGGGTATCTTGGACCCAGCTACCAGTTTCTTAAGCCAGTATTTTTCAGTGTTTGGTTTTTTTAATGACATCCTATTATCCAAAGCAAAAATAAAATTTAAAAAATTGTAGCCCTCGTCTTTATAAAATGAATTAACATCTATTGCTTATAAAAGAGACAAATCTATGTAATATTTCTTGAAAGAACGGAAAGCATTCTTGACCTTGAAGAATAAAAGTCGCCAGGAGTGCAGAAGCTAGCTTGCCTTTCCTTTATAATTTGCAAAATTTTTAACAACTTGCCAACACCTGACCATGCTTCATGACTACCCTGTGTGTCACAACCCACCAGCTCAGAAATACTGCCCGGATCCATCCTCTAACTGTAATGATGAACATTGTAATAACTGGCTAATTTCAGTATCGGTGGTTTGGAGTCATCAACAATATTTCCCAAATTACAACATGACAGCAAACAAGAATAATATTCCTTCCAAGAGATATATTTGGCTGTAATTACCTGGATATTTGAGGTCTAAGCAAGCTCTTGAACATCTTATGGTTAACTGGGACGTACCAAAAACTGAAAAGATCAGCTAGATCTTTAAAGATGAGATTGCTCAAAAGGACAAAAAGAAAAGTTAAATGACTCCCAGTACCACGTGATAAAATTAAAACACTGCAGTCTACACAACTATAATTTCCCCAGGGAAACGTAGCATTATTTTGTATGAAACAGAAGGGGGGGGTAAAAAAAAAAAAAAAAAAAAGCAGAGAAAATGTTCTACAAAGAATAAAAGCCTTTACATGAAGAGTGACAGGAAGTCAGTCTGCTACCTCTGCTGCAGTATAATGTTCACTGAGCTACAAACGGGTGAACGACTCATCAGCAGGACTGCCTCAGAAGAAGGACAGGTGACCAAAAAAGGTGGTTTGCTGCTGTCATTGGGGAAGTCGTTGGTACTAAGGGCCCAGGTCTTCTGGAAAGACTGGCTGATCTCTGTGCAGGTACCTCCGACAATAAAAGGCTGTTTATACCTCATTAAGAAGTACACCATTCATGTCCAGATTAGCTCAAGATAGCTAATTGCCTGTAACTCTAATCAAACAATTAAAATTGTATTTGGCATGTGAATGGAAGCCTACACTTCAAATCAATCAACGTAGCACATTGTGAAGTCTGAACAGCCTTGCCTATACTAGGGATCCTGAAATACATGTCAGCTAGCCTGCTTCAATAATTAACTTTAATCCTTACCATTTAATCTGGATTGGCAACTTTCATATTGTTGTGGATACACTGGTCATATAATTTGTTAAACCCAAACACTCCTCAGAGGTTGTGGTTGGCTTAGTACATCTGTGTCCTGGAACAAGCATTGGAGGAGCAACTGAATTGGGATGGTCCAAATCTGACTAGTAATCAATTATGTCAAAGTAATAAAAATAGACATACCTTGAAAGTGCTTCAGAGGGTCCTTTGGTGTCTCCTTTAGTAAACACAGTAGGCCACATTTAGTCCTGCTAAAAAGGGCTGTAAGAGCTGGGTCAGTTTTTGGTAACAGTGTAACTCCTACAAACTCAGCATGCAGTTGGAAGGCAGCCTGGGCGGGTCAAAAACCAGGTATAACAAGGAAAAGCAACCACCTCCAAAGGGATGAGGTAAAGTCAGTCACCATTAAACACCTTTTTGAAGAGATCTCAAACTGATGGACCCTGGCCTACTGAATTGATAAAACTCAAATTTGCTCCAGAGAGGAGTTCACCTGCTGAATTCAGCCTGTGTTACCCTATTTTAGGAACTGTGACTAATTGCTCAGCCCTTCACACCCCTACTTCAAGATCCTATTTTGTCATGTGTGTTTATATTATCTGTGTTTATTCAGGAATGTTAAGAATTCATACAAAAGAAAACAAAGGTAGGTAGTAAGTGCATAACAACAAAACTTTTCATTTTTCAAAAT
The DNA here is from genome assembly GCA_032159205.1 of Eurystomus glaucurus suahelicus. Lineage (NCBI taxonomy): Eukaryota > Metazoa > Chordata > Aves > Coraciiformes > Coraciidae > Eurystomus > Eurystomus glaucurus. The sequence continues at coordinate 7,686 of JAVFHW010061840.1, forward strand.
TGGCATCGTCATTATGCCGTGCACGTGCTCGTCTGACTTTCGTGCTTCAATATCTGTAGGGCTGAATCAGCACAGAAAATCAACATTCTTTGTTGACACAAATAGCTGACTTAAAAGGAGTCTCTTTTTCATTTAGATCAGATGGTGGTTTTGCTGGGAAGAAATGAATACTCTGTATGAATACTAATAAATATCCTGTACTAATATTCAGAGATTTTTGTTGTTTCGGTCTGTGCCTAAAACAACCTAATTTTATGTTGTGAAAACTTTCTTCTTGTAAAATAGCTCTTATTTTCTGTAAGGATAAGGAGAAAAATCTTCTTAAACTGAAAAACTATATTGTCACTCTGAGGCTAAAAGCATGCTAAACAATGAAGTGCCGACCAGAAAATGTTGTGGGGAAGTTTGGTCTGTTCATCTCAGTGTAAGTGACTGAAGTATTTTATACTCTTGTGAATCACCCATGACCTTGTACAAGCCATGAAACCTTAGCAGGCCATTATTCAACAAAGCACTCAGGGTTTTCACTGGCACTCGTATGTGGACTCAAATGTTAGATGTTACAGCTCCCTACATAGACCAGTTTAAAATGGATTAACATAAGGGCTCAGGATTTTGCCCCATGACCTAGCGAGGAGACAAAAAGTGCTACTATACAAAGGAAATGTGAAATAGCTTGAAAATTGTTTCAGTGAGAATGTCAGAGAAGCTGTCAAAGAAACAATGGGAGATGAATAATTGCCAAGTTGGAATATTAAGAGAAAAGGTTACCTTTTCTCTAATATTCCTTAGAAAGCTAACTGCTGCCTAACACATTGACCTTGAGCTGGACTCCAGATGTGAAAGGGTTTTGCAACCTCTCCTTCCTAACAGAAGGAGAAGTGCCGGTCCCAGATGAACCAGCCAGGGAACTGAGCGCACAGTACAAGGGCTGTAACAATGACCTCACAGTCCTTCCTGAAGGGGAGAAGCCCCCAGCTACACAGGAAGGGCTGCTGGTCTTTGGTATGTAAAACACGGATCAGGTGGAACCCAATGACATCCCCAAACCTGTTTTTCTTCCACTGTCATGTAATGCCACTTGGGTTGGCAAATTCAGCCTTTTTGTTTGTCGCATTAAAAAAAAGCCAATGGAACAATCTTATTTTATCAGCTTTCTTCTGTGATCTTCTTTGTGGTCTCACTGAATCAAAAGGGTCCCCAATAAGGTGAGGTTTGCTCGGATTAAAGAGGGATTTGACTGCAAGCTTGATTTATGATAATTAAAGGAAAAACAAGTTGGACGGGATGCTGAAGAGAAAATTGGCGCCTGGTAATACATGCAAACAAGGAGAAGCTGTTGTTGTTGATCTTCTTAGCGCTTTGTTTTCCAGCAGCAGAAGCTGTTGTGTTTTGTCTCCTCCAGAGAGGAACTAATAGTGATCTACAGGATGGACTAATAAGAAGGATGTCTTGCTTTTGTTGGAGTAATTTTTTTCCTTCCTAAAAAGGAAGATCTTTTTAGAAACACTTTGCATCTTGTTTCCCCCTTTCCTCTCAGATACATGAAGTGTCCCATATGGAATGTTGCTTGATGTCCACGGTGCTTGGTTGCTCCACCTGTTTTGAAGACAGGTAGAATAGAACGCTCAAAATGAAAAAATAGCTGGTCTGAGGCATGCAGAAGTGAAAACCTGATGTGCGACCAAGCTACACTAACCTTTAAACTAAGGCTGGGCTGCTTCTCCCCTCTTTGCTGAGGGGAAGTGCTGTAACAATACATCAAGGCAATCTCCATTGATGCTTGCTTGGCTGGACTGTCACAAAGCAGCTGAAATGGACTGGCAAATTCCGCCTTCGGGTTATTGACCACTTGGGTGCGCAGGGCTCTGCAAAGCCGTACTTGAAAAAGCAATCAAAATTCAAAGATGGAGTTCAAGTGAGCTGGTCTGTTCTCAGTATTTTTGTGCAAACTGTTTATTACCGTGCCACATCTACTGAGCTGTTTTGCATAATAAACCTCTGCAAGACTAACCCAGCTCCACTACCGTATGAGGATTAGACACAGTAATTCCTCTCTTCAGCCACTTCTGAGGATTAGCTTCAAAAATCAAATTAAAATGAAGCAAACCCAAATAGGCTGGGTAGTTCCACAATGAATTGCGATGCCCGTATTCAGTAACCATCCTCTGTGCCTCTTGCATGTCGTATCCGCGCAGGTGGTGTTATAACACACCCTGCATGTGGTCAAGGTGAGAAACTCTGTGTATGGCACATCGGTGTATTAAGGTTACGAGGCCTTACTTGCCTGAGTATTCCTACTGAAGTGAAAAAATCTGTTTATTTCCAAACACTGAGGGGAAGATACATTATTTTTACCTCACAATTTGAGGAAAAAAAGATGAGGGTGAAAAGTATAATGTTCT
>JAVFHW010061841.1:0-13671 GCA_032159205.1 Eurystomus glaucurus suahelicus
GATTTCTTATTTGTCATTCTCTACTAGTGCTTAAGGCTTGATTTAGTGGACTGTTAGATGCCTTTTATTCTGATGTTTGTGAATTTCCTTCAAAAATATTTGATTTAAACAAATAATGGTGAAAGTATGCCTGTTAATCTTAAAGACGTTGCAAAAGAGGTACTATGTCATGCCTTGCAGCTTAGCTCTGTGGAAACTCTGAAGTCTAACAGCACTGTCAACAGTCTGATATACCAAATTCATTCTTAACTCATCACCTCCTTAAAATCAGTTCAGGTTGAGTGAGTCCAGTACAGACAAGGCAGAAAATTACATCTTTTAGAAAAAGGAAGGACATACCCTGATCAGTGATTGGGGAAGATGTAAAAATGTTACCAGAGGACTGGTAGCATGGGTGATTGTGGTTACAGGTCCCAAAGCAAAGAACACTTTAACTCTTTGAGCCAGCTCAGGATAAGTAGAAAATGCTATGAAACCTGCAAACACAGAAAACACAGGTCAAGTTAGTGAAGAGACATCCACAGACCAAATAAATAAAAAAGCAGTAGGCAGCAAAGAAATGAGGACTAGATTAGCGGCACATTAGCTGTTGTCCATTTTTGTGTTGCAGACCTAAGGAAAGTGTTTGATTCTTGAAACTTATTTGGGAGAGAGAGTTCATTCATTTTAAGGATACAGATTCATTAGAGCATGTTGAGATACTGATTTTCTCAGGACTGACAATTTTATATTATTTTTGGGAGGAGAAGGTGCGTTAATCAGTTTTTCTTAATTCAAATTCCCTCTCAAGTTCCCCAAACTAATGAAACAGTGAGGTTTTCAACTTGCAGTCTGTAAAAGACTGTATATGTTTATTCTGTCATGCAGTATAAGTATATACATTTATATAAATACAAATATTATATAAATGCAGTAATTATCTGACGGTAAAGAGCAGAATTTTTACTTGTAACTAAGTGCAAACACAAGTGAGAGTGAATGAATGTGTAAAAGAGGATGTGGGGAAGGAAGCAAAGGAATGAAAGAAGGAAAACCAAAAAAGGGTGCATCTCATCCTGTTTTCTGAACATGTCTAAATTTCTCCATTGAGGGATTGGTGAGAACTTTAACTGGTTGCCTAACGCAGGGATATCTAAAGACAAAGAAGGTAATGCCTTGGTCTGAATGATTTGTTCTGCAAAAAGACCCTTAGATTGCATACGTAAGAAGAAAGGAAAATAATTGTCTAAGAATGTGGCCACATGCAATTTCCTCTCATTTCTTTCTTTGTTTCTGAGTTTGTTTGTAAAAGGGCAATGGAATACCGTGGCATAAGCCCCAATATCATAGAATCATAGAACGGGTTGGGTTGGAAGGGAAGGGACCTCTAAAGGCCATCTAGTCCAACCCCTCTACAATAAGTAGAGGACATCTCTAACTAGGTCAGGTTATGGATCTTATATATAAATCATAAACACTAACACTAATTGTTTTGACTTAGGCAGTCCTAATACATTACCTGCAGCTGAAGCCTCTGAATGACCAATATAATATACGTCCTTCTGTCCAGTTTTATTCATGATGAAGTACAGCTCTGCTGGAATATCGTATCTACCTATATCATCAAAGCTATAGGGGAGAAACACAAAAAGCTAGCAGATAATTCAGTTGTCACAGTGTGAGTTACTGAACGTCAGTTTTGTTAATCACACCAGGCAGGGCCCACTGAAAAATGAGGCTGCACACTTTGCATTCTTGCTTGAGTTGGGGAAGGGGGTAGAGGGACACACCTATATGGCCAGGCTGCCTGATGCCTTGGGCTCTCTGCCAGTTTTGTCCATTAGCTGAGGCTTTTGCAGAAGTGAGTTTTATTTTAGCTCTCACCAGCATGGGTTACAAAATTGTGATGGATCAGATGTCTAGACTGAGCTGAGCAGTCTCCACTCCTGTCTGCACTTGGAACATGGTGTCTGGTGGGAGACTTCCAAGTGACAGATGCTTTCCAGTTTTGGAAGTCTTTTCCCCAATAAAACCACCACTGTGTATGGACAAAGGTGACGTGTGTACTTCGTCCTTTACTTCTGTATTTGCTGATTCCAGAAGGGCCTGTCCAAACCACATAGCGAAGTCCTTCTTATAACCTCCCTGACATGCCCAGAAGTGGCTGCCTCTGGGGAAAAGAGTTGATCTAATTTCCTTAGATCTTGCACGTCCCACTTGAAGTCAGGTTATATGAAGACCAATAGAGTTTTCATATAATCCAGGAAGATTTTTTTTTTTTCATATAATAAGAAGGGGAAAGGTTCTCCATCCCAATATTTACTGCCCAATCTTACTAGTCCCCTGGAAGTTGTTTTCTTCAATAATTCTTTCTCCATGGAGTACCTGAACTGCCAGAATTCTTTCTGGCAAGACTTATGGGTCTTGTGTTTTAAAGACCAGGTGTCTCCTCGGCTGTTTCCCATCCAGACATCATAGCCAGCATCAGCAAGGATGAAGCCTAGGCTGTTGTTGTGCAGGTTAGAAATCCACTGAATAGCATCTCCTAAAATACCATGGTGTAGCAAGACTGCAGGCTTTTTCCCTGAAAAAGAAGAGGGTTTTCTTATGCTTTAGTAGTTAGTAATACGTAGTTAAAAACTGGGGTGCAAAGACTGGTTTTGCAGGAGTGTTTTAACCTATATACAGATTTCAGGCCACATTCCTGACTAGGTGCTCTTGCTGAGATGAAAAGGTGTGGAACATGCCATTGCATGTGCAAAGGGGAAAGATGGGGACTCAACGCAAGAGCTGGGTCTCAGACCTTTGTTATGTACTTCAGCTGTGTCACACCTGTATTTTGGCTGTTCCTCCCAGCAGGAATTCTGAAAACACCAAGAATGTATCCATCCTCTGTGGTAACTTGATATTCCTCACTGGGGTATCCGTGATATCTGATAATTTCACTCTGTGGGAAACCAAAGGAGAGTTTGTTAACATACATTTACAGTGTAGTGATGGATAGAGAAGGCATCTAAAGGCTGCTTCTGTCCAAGAATGTGAAGCTAGCCATGAATGTGCTAGTAAGAGAAGTGTGATAACATACTGCTGGCTTTATCTCTACTGCTCTCTGTTGTACTGGTAGGAAAGGACCCAAAAGAGATTCCCACAGGACAGCGCAACCCATGACTCTGTCTTTAGGGGATGATCAGATATATGCTGTAGTATAGCCGTGGAGGCTGGAGGGTGCAAATGGCAGTGAGAGCAGTTGAGCTGTGTTTGTGTGATGGGGTTTGTATATGCTCTTTAATGTTGTATGTCTCAAACTGAAATACCGAGAGCTCCATTTTTTCAGGTAGAAGCACCTGGTTATACTTGGAGTTTTCCTGGCGTACCCCATATTGCTTAGGTTTTGGCTAGCTAGGAATTGCTGTAGTAGCAGTATCTAAACACTACACAGGCTTATAAGAGTGGCAGGATGCTGGAGTTCACCTGTGCAGTAAATGAGACTGTTCCTGGGCCCTGCAGCTTGGTTGTATTTTCTGTCATGTGTTAGGACTGTTCTGGGAGTAGCTTTTCCCCAAGCATCCCAGTGCTCTCCACCACTTTTGCTTGATACATCTTTGTTCTTTTAGACTTCAGGGATGATGTTATTGAACAGCTCAGATAAAGCCGTCCTGCTTTGGAGGGTAACTAAGCTAAGCAGTGTGGATGTGGGCTGTTCTGTGATGGTATTTTGAGGCCCCTGGCCACAGGGACCGTGACTGAAGATAAGTATTACAGGTCATGTTAAAAGATGCATCAAAGTCTTTTTCAGATCTTCTTAGGTGGTAGTTGTCTGGAATTTGACCCCATATTATAGGATAAAGCAGAACTGTACTGGCTGACTAACCTTTTGGAAGATAGTTTGTCATGTTTTGCAAGGCTAATACAGAATATAACTTTCTATAGAGTAAACCTGCAGCAGTATCTGTATAGGACAATGCCAAAAGATGTGGGTTTTGGTCCATAATGAACACTTTCTTGCCAAAGTGTGGTTAGGCAAGCCAGGTAGGGTGGATCTCCTATTACAGACTCACCCACAGCACCACCTATTACACTATTGTGAAGAAATCTTTGGTGATTCAGAGTAAAGGGTCTGGGATTACTTTTTGTTGTGAGAATCTGCAGTTGGAAGAAGGCATTAATCTTCCCTAACCACTGTAGTGAGCAAAGAGGTTGTTACAGAAGAGGAGGATTTGGCTTCACTTGAGATAAAAATCAGCTTTTGCCTCTACTGTGAGGGAATTCCTTTCTCTGGCAGCTTGGACCATTTGGATAGGACCATCAAGGTTTCTTCCAGGCAGGTGCTCCCTATCACAATGCTGGATGGATCCCTTTCAAGGGGCCCTACTTTTCGCCTCCAGATGGGAACTGTTAGTTATGGGGCAGTGGTAGTGGTACTTGGAGAGATGCTTTAGAAAGAAAGGGAGAGAACGTGACATAACTTACAACATTCATAAAGCATTCAGGGTTGGAAGTTTTCCTGTAGCGGCCTGTGTCTGTATTCAGAGTGGAGGGTGTTGTGAATCCTGCTGAAAAGATGATTCCCTGGGAGCAGAGCAGCCCAACGAGGTACCACATCTTGTGTCTATGCAAAAGAGCACATGCAGGGGTGTTTGCGTTACGAAGAGAGTGGTGTGGAATTCCGCAGGAACACCCAAGTGGCAAGTCTCCTGAGGGTTGCCCAACATCTTTTCCCAAGCGCATGCCAGAATGCCTGTCTGATGAGGGAATGTATGCAGCTCACTCTGTTTAACAGGGATCAGGAGTGAATCAAAGGCTCTATGACAGGGGTCCTCAAACTTTTTAAACAGCGGGCTGGTTCACTGTCCCTCAGACACTGTCGGGGGCCGGACTATAGTTTGGAAAAAAATGAACGAATTCCTATGCACACTGCACGTATTTTATTTGTAGTAGAGCACAAAAAACAGGAAAAAGAATGCCGTATCCGGCCCACGGGCCGTAGTTTGAGGACCCCTGCTCTAGGAGGATGTGGAACCAACCTGGGGGAATGTACTTGTATGACAATTAAAGCATGCCTTATGAAGAGCAGCTGAGGGAACTGGGGCTCTTTAGTCTGGAGAAGAGGAGACTGAGAGGAGACCTTGTTGCTCTCTACAACTACCTAAAAGGAAGTTGTAGCGAGGCTGCTGTTGGTCTCTTCTCCCAAATTAGTAATGATAGAATGAGAGGAAATGGCCTCAAGTTGTGTCAGGGGAAATTTAGATTAGATACTAGGAAGAAATTCTTTACTGAGAGAGTGGTTGGGCACTGGAAGGGACTGCCCAGGGAGGTGGTGGAATCACCATCCCTGGAGGTGTTTAAAAAACAAGTAGATATAGCACTTGAGTCTATGGTCTAGTGGCTAGAGAGATGTTGGGATGAAGGTTGGACTTGATGATCCTGGTGGTCCTTTCCAACCATAATGATTCCATGATTCTATTCTATGACACTGATGCTAGTTTGTGCCATAAGTTCCTTCCCCTCTCACATATGATCCTCTGTATTAGAAATCTGTGCCTTGGCCACCTGGAGGAAAAGACTACTTTTTTGTGTTTTTTAGGGGTTGACTGATGGTCATAGGGAAGCTTTTCTGAACAGAAATTACAGAGTACAGTCTACCTAGTTAGTGCCCTGCTTTTTGGCTGTAGCCACCTTTGTAGTCGGCATAGAAGAAACAGACAAGTTGTAAAACCACAGTGTATTATCTGACATATCATGGGGAAGATTTTTAAGATTTGGAGAGCCTGGAAAGTCTAGCCAAAAGATCTGTTTTCTCTGAACTTCTTCATGAGGGAGGGAGTTCTCAATTATTTTCATTTTTTAATTAAATTTATCATACTCCTTGAGTTGCATTTTGATTAAACCAAAACTGGGATATACTCTTAATTTTAATATTTGCATCCAAACTCACTGTAGTCCATCCAATTTGTAGGAGAATACTTCCATTCTTCTGTCAAAAAAATAGAAATCCTTCCACCTGTGTGCTCTAGAAGCACAGTTTTATAGTAGATAACTGCTTTCTGCTATTTTAGTCAGAAATAAAACATGTACCTCTATTTCTGCGTGTGGAACATAATTTGGGAACAAAACTGAAAACTTCATCTTAAGTCACAGTTTGTTTTTGTACTAAAGATGAGGCAATGGGGTAGCTAAATTGTTGCCCTTTTTAGGGTATACTTTTTTCTATATGCTATATTGTCACTTGTTTTAGCTAGCATGTTTTAAGGCACTTACAGATGAATACTTTGTAAATCAGATAGAGTGCACCAATTAACTCCCAAGGCTTGGCACAGTGTCTCATTCATTTCAGTGGCAAAGTCTTGACTGTAGGAGCCTTGAACAGCGTTCTAGTTTTTTTGTGTGAAGAAACAACACCAAGGAGAAACATTTACCATGGAAAGGTGGAATTAACAGAAATATTTAATTAAAAAAAAATGAGGAAGAGATCTGAAAGATACATTCAAAAGGCTATTTCTGGAGAGTTTTGATATTTAGTGAAAATAAGTTTTAAACCTTATAGAGAGTCATCAGTGTACGCTCAAAAGAGTCATAATATTTTTTTCACATACACTGTAAATGGGACAGAAAGGCACCAGAGCAGTTAATATGGCTACCAGATGTCAGAATCTCCTGATTAACTTACAAGGAAAGTTTAAATGCATTTAGAACTATGAGAGCAAAATGTCCAATTTATCCACATGCTTTCAATACCAAGATTTTAATGCATCCACAGTGACATCTTTAGATCTTTAGAAAAACAACCCTACAATTACACAAAATGAAAAGATCAGTCACTCCTTTTTCCCATTTGGGCAGGTCAAAGAATTCTTCCTCGCCTCAACTTAGCAAACGCACTTTGATGCATAGCATCAGTCTTGCTGATCACAAAGGATGATGCAGGCTGTTTACTCTGACAAGCAACTGCACCAAACCAAGACTGCACATCTTTATGGAGAGAGGCAACAGAGAAAGAGACCATGAATACATATGTAGAAGCAACTCACCTTTGCTTTGGCTGCCTTGCTTGTGTCTTCAGCTGTAGTTCCTGGTCTGTCTCCACTAGAAAACTGATTCTCTGGCAGAAACCTTTGCCAATAAAAGGAGCAGCAGTGGAGTGCTATGTGATGTCTGCCCATAAAGGAGAGCATGTTTAAATGCTGATTTGGCAGTATTGCACCATTGGAGCAGGAGAGGCAAAGAGGTGTCTAACCCGTGGGTAGGATAGTTAGGAGGGACCTGGGGGATTCTTGTCCCCTGAGACTGTGACAGATCTTGATCTGTACTGCTGCCTGTCCTGGGGACTGCTCTGGCCACATGAAGATGAGGGAGAATCTAGCTTTTCTCAACACTTTATACCTATGAACATTGTCTCTGCTGCAGTGGTTTGTACAGAAGAAGCTGGCGAGGTCACTGGTTCCACACCTGTCACTTGTTTTCTTGACTTGTTTGCAGATTGCTCGAGGACAATTCTTCTCCGTTACACAAGTGATTTAAAAGGTGTGTAATCAGCATCACACACACATTCCTAAATCCGTTGTTCGGTGAACACACAACGTGCAAAGATCAATTTGCTCTGAATTAGCCTGCTTCTGTAGAGATTCTTGGGTTTTGAACTTAGTTTGCAAACATTGTTTAAACTTTGATACAGAGAGGATGCTAACAAGATTTCTTGCTTCTTTCAAGCCATTTCCATGAACTCTGTGAAAAGAGTATGTTTGGACACCTTTGCCTAACTGCTGAATTATAGTCAGCCCAGGAGCTCAGCCCTCACTGAAACTGGCCTGGTGCCCTGGTGCAGCAAATTCTCTGGAAATGTGAGTACTAATCATCACACCTTGTGTGGGCAAACAGAGTGAAGTAAGTCATTGTTACTAAACAGAACCTGAGTGTCACCACAAAAAACACTTCTGCTTGATAAAGTAGAATGCAATCTGTGGAAAAGCCAAAAAAATGATTTCTTAATGAAAAACATTACAAGTCGGCAAGTCTGATACCCCTGCTTAGTGAGAGATACAGAGGACTTTTCTCTGCTGTATTCCCAGCTAACACCATACTACATTTTTGTTGTTGTTTTATAGAATTGTCAGCCTGGAATGATCTACAACGTTTTGCAGTTTCACCTTATGCCAACATACGGGATGTGTGATATTGTTTCTGATATTGTTTCTGATATTGTTAGTAGGAGTTGAGTGAAGAGCAAAAGATAGGTAAACCCAGCTGAATAGGGAAAAGAGACAACGAAAAGCAACACATATAAAAAGAGCATAGGAAATACAAAACCTAAAAGGTATACAGAAGATAACAAGTATTGTTTTGAAAATGCTGGAGCAAAACTTTGATGCCCAGGTGGTCTGGCCTACAACTGGATATGATACGAAGTGCCCAAGTATGTCTTAATTCCCAACACCTGTCAGCTCTCTCTGGAGGTGTCCTGTGACATTAAACACATCCCTGATGATCTGCAGGCTTAGAGTAGGAGGCCAAATGGGAACACTTATGTTCCTTTCTCCTTTACGAGCTCTGTAAAGTACAAAAGTAGTGTTCTTTTAAGGAAGTGATCTCTGTATGCTCTTCCTTTTGTCTTGAAACCCTATTCATCTTCCCAGGTATTTTGTGGTTCTCATCAGTTTTCTTCCTGTGTTTGCCAGGTGATTACCTGTTTGAGCAGGCATATATAGGAAAGAACCTATCTGTTTATCAAATGCTTCAATTTGCTGAGGCATCACTATGCTACTTCATAAATTTGATGTTAAGGGATACCGTATAGGGTAACACTAATCATGAAAATACATACACGTCTCAGCAGGTTTTGGCAGATGTACAGCTCACTGACTTTTACTGGACTGTTGTGTTCCATATGGTGCAGTACTGCCCATGAACTGATTATGGGGAACAGGATCTTGGGCGGGCAAGTATCAGCCTGTGTCAACAATGACCTACTAATCCAGTAGTAACCATATGAGCATCAGGAGGCAAGGGAAGGGCTGGCAAGTACTATGTTTTTAATGTGACACGAGGGGTTCACTGAGTTCGGCTAAAAGTGTTAAAAAATACAGGCTCCAGTCCACGCCATAGAGGGGCTTCCTGTGCTCGGTGTGACTGTTGAGTTAATCCTGTCCTGAAGCAGAGGTGCGAGGGAACCTTGCAGTGCTGCAAGGACATTGAGTAGCTAACCATCTTCCACAGGGAAGTGTAAGAGATGAGTGTTCCTCTTATCCAGACACTGGCCATTTCAGGACCGCATTTCTTGAGAATGCATGTTTCTGAGGACTGTTCTGCACATACAACTCCAGCAGGCCACAGGTGTCTTTCCTGAGACCAGTGTAACTCATGCCATTTGGAGCAATGTAATCTATAGCACTTGGAAATTAAAGAGAGAAATTATATTCCATGTCTTTTATTGAATGTGCTGTTCTGAAGTTTAATTGATATTTAGTTTAAAAAAATGAGTTGCCCTTATTCTTTCTCTGGTGAAGACTCTTCAGACAAACTCAGTTCACTTCTGGCTCACATGAAACTTTTCAAGTTTTGTTATATTATTTCAGGAAGAATCACATTTCTTACACAGACTAAGTAGGTGACAGTTTGGCCATGTATTAAGTCTTGGCAACTTTTGGAGATAAAAGACTTATTCAACAAAAAAGATCAAAATCTTCAGAATTTAAGTCCTCATTTATAAGCATAGTAAAGAATGCTAAAGCAATATGTGAAGCAGAAGTGAACCTGTGACTACATAAGTGTGCATGAGTTTCATACCTCATAATGATGGGGCTCCTTATCTGCTCTCCAGCTGAAGCTCTGACCAAAGTAGACACTTAAGTGATTTTTCAAGAGGGCCTGAGATGTGATGTTGGATTAAATGGTAATTTACACTGTCTTGGGAAAGGTATTACCTGAAGCTGTTATTGTGCTTTGTAGAGGAGGAGGTTTTTTTATTGCAGGGTGTTTTTTAATACTTTTCCGTGTTACCGTGCAGTTATGTATTGTGTTAGGAGAGGATTAAGTAATCTAGTAAGTTGTTATATGTAACAGCTGAGCAATTTGAGGTTTCTTTCAAAAACTTGTAGTTTACAAATTCCAACAACCTGGCCAGTTGTTGTAGGAGGATATCTACTGTTTTGGATCTGGATGTGAAGAAATACTGGCAAGGAACACCTTTTCACCTTTGAGGTGTTACTCAGTCCTCCATGTCTTTAGGCCAACAGAATATCCAGCACAAGCTGAAAGATCAATCTATTGGGAGGATCCTTGTGAGGTTTGTCACAGGTAGGTGTAGTGTATGTTTCTGTTACATGCCAACCTAATTTTCTACTGGTAAACAGCCATTGAAAGGGTTAGAACTGGTGCCAACAAATTAATACTACATTCATGGTGCTGTACTACTTTAACCAGAGAAGCATAGAGACAGTATAAGTACTTTTATATGGTCCTCCACCTCACCAGAGAATAAATATGAAAATTATATGGAAAGGAATGTAAAGTAGAGGGCTTGCATTTAAGATGGACAGTTACATGCATGTATTTTAAGACATGCTTGATATACAGGAAATGTGAATTTGAACTCTAAAGGGAAAAGATATTTTGGGGTATCTGCAGATCTTGAAGTACTCAGAAAGACTGAATGTAATACAGAAATACTAGCAGCATCCTCAGAACCATGAGTATGCAAAAGGGATGGAGACATCAACAATAATTCTTTCTCCAAGAGATGCAATTAACATATAAAATTAGCAGGTTAAGCATATTTCATATGAATCATATTCATTGTTGGGGCTGGGCTAGGAAGAGAAGACTGCCTCCCTTTTCTCTGTAGGTGTCCTGAGGTGTTCTTGCAGAGGGTTTGGAATATGTTTTAGTCAGAAGTATCTTGGGTGGTAAAGTAGCTGCCATTCGTAGTTACTTGTTTTAAGTTTTAGGTTTCATGCTTCTTTTTTTTTTTTTTTTTTTTTTTTCCCTTCCCACCTCCCTTTCTTCACTTGTGAAGATTTCTTCCTCTCTCTCTCTCCCTCCTCCCCTTCTCAGCCTGTTTTGCTACTTTCCTTTTTAGGCAACTGGAGGCTGTTATTGCAAAAATGACCAAGTAAAATGATTCTGTGTTGTAACTTGTTCTGTCAGTCTCTCATAAGCTGCTGTTCGCACATTTACCTCCCTGGGTTGGGTTTCTGAAGACAGTTGTTTCATCCTACTAAGTAGAATGCACTTAAAGGAAATGTAGCTTAAGAAAGAGAGATACTGTTAAGTTAAATATTAACCATATTCAAACAAGCTCAAGAGCGTTTCAAGTGAGGTTAACTTATTGCACTGGTGAACCAGACTGAACTCAAGCAGTGAAGAATAGACATGGGGATACTCTATTCAGAGGTACGTGACCATTTTCTGCACAGTAACTGAAGCTGTTCAAGATATGAATATTCGCTGGGTTTAGTTTGTTCCCATCGCAGTCTCCCATACACAGGCTTATAAAGATCTGGAAGATCTTTTCCTTTGGAAATGCTGTACTTTGGCTACTACAAATTGACAGAAGTACTGTTTGTAGGAGTAAGGAAAATGCAATAACCAGTGTAATGATTATGACTTCACAGAGAGAGTATACGTTCAGCATTTTTTGTTGTTCTGTGTTGAGATCGGAATGATTCTGAGCACAATAAACACAGCAAACAACTTGGCAAATGGCAAACAACTTCTTGTGTTATGTTGAGTATAAATAATAAAGCTAATGCCTAAAGAAACATCCACCCCAACTGTTTTATTTTTTTAGCTCTTATCTTTATGGGTTTGTTCCCAGACTATGGTCCATTTAGCATACCCCTGGATTTTAGCATAAATGCTCCCTAAACATATTCATTATTTTATAAACTTTCCATTTGTATACTAGGGAACAAATGAGGATTTTGGTCCTTTTTAACAGCGATTGTACTGGTGTTTCTTTTTCTGGAGATAGCATTACACAGCTGTTCCTTTAAAAGACTGCATTTCTACAATGAAAGCTGCTCTTGTATTCAATGAAATCAAGTATATTCTCCTCTATCAGAATTATAGGGAGCTTCAATCTGTGCATTCCTAAGGTGATGGGCTGCAGACTGCACCTTATTCAGAAAGGGTTTGTTGCCTCTCTCCAGATCATCTACTCTGAGATAGTATTGTACAAGAAACCAGTGTCATCTAGCTTAATTAAAGTGGTGTTTAGAGAATGTTCAAATGTTGTTCATATCTTCCATGATTATTAGTAAATATTTTCACATACATTCGTTCTTTTCCTTTAAAAATTTTAGGTGAGATATAATTTTCTGGGTAAAGTGTGGTTCATTTTTACAGGCTAGAAAACTAGAGAACTACAAATGAGAAAGTGTGAGTTGCCTTTTCTGAGGAGTATGGATTGGATACTAGTGCATTCCTCAGCATCACAAACATGATTTAGACTTTCCTGTTTATTTTGTAGAATGCCTTTGGATGAATTTTAGTGCACAGGAAGAGACTACGGATTGGTTCAGAATACGTGGACATTTTGAAGCGACTCCTTTCTGTCTAAACAACTGCAAAGCACTGATGTAACTTAGGCAATCCCTTGCAGTTCTCAAAGGAGGAAATAATTATGGTCTGAAATTGCTCTCCTGATTGCAAAACCAGCTTTACCTTTAGTCTCCTCTCTGTTGGCTGAATGCTTTGTCCTTAGTGCCATGCCTTTAACCTTTATTTAATGTAGTAGAACTTGCTGAATAGCTTGTGGTTTAACACTGCCTCAGCAAAGCTAAGCAGAGCGGGATATGAGAAGCTCTGAAAACAAGTAGACAAATTCAGATGTGGCAGTTCAACTGGATCTGCATAAACTACAAGGTCCTGATTTCAATCACAGGGCCCAGAATTGATTTAAATAAAAAATAAAAAATTGATTGGACAGAGGTATTGTCCTTCCTGACGGTGAAAACTTTTAACTTTTCTTGCACCCTTTATCTGGTGATCTTGTACTGAGTGATCTCAGCCATTGAAACCCTTGCCTGACCTATGACTACTTTCTCGAAGCCTCAGATACTGAACAATGAAATCCTCTTCTGAAGGGCTTGTAGAAGAAGATGTATTGTGGAAATAGAGATTCTAATCTATAGAGGTTCCATTTTATTTTCCTATGCACACTGACTTTTGTAAGAGTCACTCCATCATTGGAATATTTAATCTTGAAACTCTAATTTCCAGTCCCCAGTGTGTGCCCTTTGCTTTGTTCAGTTGGGCAGAGCTATGTGCTTTAGTTCATGGTTAGCTCTGATTCTGTGGCAGGTAAAAGGCATCACTGGTGAGGGTAGAAGGAGTTTGGTGTTGTGATTCTCAGTTTTCCCTCCCTTCCATCGTATGTTTCATGCAGTGTCACACTGTTAAGTTCATTTTGTGCATCTTCTCTAAATGTTTACTGGTGCTGCTGAAGTGCGAGTGAGAGCAGAAGTGAAGGGCTTTGCTGCCAGACAGTTCATAGAGGTGCTCGCTTCCTCTTTAGTTAAGCTGGAGTTCCTGGTTCTGCTCCCCCTCCTTTTAGACCTAGAGCTTTGTTGGTACCAAACAAACAAGAGGGCTCATGTCTATATTGGATGTACTGTTTGATGTGCCTGTGCCGGGTCTGCCCTGCTATGCTTTGGAGGTGGGTTGGGTCTGTTCTGAGTTCTCTAGGGTGGTCTGGAC
>JAVFHW010061849.1:0-12550 GCA_032159205.1 Eurystomus glaucurus suahelicus
GGGGGGGTGATAGAGTGGCTTGGTGGGTACCTGGCGCTCAGCCAAGATTAACCCACCACAGTCTTTTTTGGCGCCCAACGTGGGGCACGAACCCATGACAGTTCTATACTAAGTGCCCTACTAAGTGGCAAGCCTCTGTGCAGGTCATGGGTTTGCTGGCTCTATTGCTTATCTCTGTTTTGCTAAATCAGGAACATGCTAACCCAAATAATGGCTCTCTGCTTTGCCCTGCC
The DNA here is from genome assembly GCA_032159205.1 of Eurystomus glaucurus suahelicus. Taxonomy (NCBI): domain Eukaryota; kingdom Metazoa; phylum Chordata; class Aves; order Coraciiformes; family Coraciidae; genus Eurystomus; species Eurystomus glaucurus. Next base: position 234 of record JAVFHW010061849.1, read on the forward strand.
AGTGATTGCATTACTGTGCTGGGGGAGCTATTTTGTGGGGAGGATGAAGGAACTCGGGAACTTGCTGGCACAAATAGTGACTATGTGCTTTACCCTGGTATTGGTGGCTTTATTGTACTGGGGGAGCTATCTTGTGGAGAAGATGAGGGAATACATCTCCTTCCCCCTACCAGGGACTGATGTGGATGGTTTTATTGCGCAGGCTCCCGAGGTCCTTCCTCACCCTTATGTGAGCTCTTTAACACTAGTAGTTAATACTGTTGGCATGCTGTGGGCTGTGTGGAGTCTGGTCTCTTTTTTGTGTAAGAGGAGACAACTTTTGGGTGAGCCAACACTGAAACATACCCTGAGGCGGCCTGTCCCCAGGTGGCAGGGTGAGTGGAAGGATTTGGGCAGATTCCTAGGACGGTTATCACCACCAATAGCCTGGGATTTTACCCTAGAACAGGCAAGTGACCTGCCAGATTAACACACTATTTAATAGAAGGTTGCTTTGCCTACCCCGATAAGAACCAGCAACTTCTAGCGCTGTACTGGGGCCTTGCCTGTGCCTATCGAGCTACAGTTCTCAGAGAACTCAAAGAACTACAGTTGGGACAGGGACCCAGACAACATCTACCAAAATTGCCCCAGTAGTTAAAAAGAAGCAATGGACAAGGAGAACAACAGGTCCATATCCTCGATTAGTAAGAGAGGAAGAAGAGGAAAGGCTTTCTGAACAAGCTGGTCCTTCAACAGAGAGATGGGAAAGAGGAGTAACAGAACTTAAACAGGAGGTGGAAACTACCCGGTCCCTGACGTCATCGGAACTTCGAGACTTGCGAAAAGATTACAGCCACCAACCAGGTGAGCGGATTGTTACCTGGCTGCTTCGATGCTGGGATAATGGAGCTGATAGTCAACAACTGGAAGATAAGGAAGCCCAGCAGCTGGGTTCCCTTGCTAGAAACTGGGGAACTGAAAGAGGAATTGGAAAAGAGTCGGCAATTTGTAGTCTTTGGAGGCGGCTCCTTACAAGCGTCAAAGCAAGATATCCATTCAAGGAAGATCTTATGAACAACTCCTTAGGAAAGTGGACTACTGCAGATGAAGGCATCAAATACCTGAGAGAATTGGCGGTGCTGGAAGTAATCTATGGGAATCGAGATAACGATGAGGTCCCCAAAGATCCAGAGAATGTCCCGTGTACACGGGCCATGTGGAGAAAGGTGATTAAAAGTGCCCCGGCATCATATTCTGCTGCCTTGGCAGCAATGTACTACCCAGAAATGGATGCAGGAGACCGACTCACACCAACTGTGGAGACAGTATCTTCTTGGCTCCAGAACTTTGAAGAGAGTCTCAGTACCTCCTCATCCCTACGGGTTGGTGCCCTGGATGTCAGGGGCACCCCACGGAATCAGTTCTCTCCTGCTCCAGGCAGAGGGAAAGGGAACCCGAGGCGCATGCCACGTGGCACACTCTGGTTCTTCCTGCGTGACCAGGGAGAGGATATGAGGAAACGGGATGGTCAACCCACCTTCAAGTTGGAAGCCCGTGTACATGAATTGAAAGGGAAGACACCTGTCAAGAAGAGGCCACCCAAGAAGGCTGTTAGTGGAGTCACAGTAGGAAAACAAGACAGTAATCGACGGTCTCCCAGACATGAGAAGACTGAGATATCCTCTTTGGATCCTGACGAAGGGACTTCTGATCTGGTACGGCAAGGGTCAGACAGGGAATATTCTGACCAAGAACAGGAATAGAGGGTCCCTGCCTCCAGCCAGGAGGAGGAGAGGGATGACAGAGTATGCTGGACTGTATGGATTCGATGGCCTGGCACATCGAACCCAAAAAAGTAAAAGGCATTGGTAGACACTGGTGCACAGTGTACACTGATACCATCAAGTCACACTGGAAAAGAACCCATCTGGGTTTCTGGAGTGACGGACGGATGCCGAGAGCTGTCTGTACTAGAGGCCGAGGTGAGCTTGACTGGGGATAAGTGGGCAAAGCACCCTATTGTGACTGGCCCAGAGGCCCCTTGTATCCTTGGTACAGATTACCTCAAGAGAGGGTACTTCAAGGACCCAAAGGGATACCGGTGGGCTTTTGGTGTAGCCACGGTGAATACAGAGAAGATCAAGCAGCTGTCTACGTTGCCTGGCCTCTCAGAAGATCCCTTTGTTGTGGGGCTGCTATGAGTTGAGGAACAACGGGTGCCCATTGCCACAAGGACAGTGCACAAACGACAATATCGCACAAACCGAGACTCCTTGGCTCCCATTCATGAGCTGATTCCTCAACTGGAGAACCAAGGTGTTATTAGTAAAACACACTCGCCTTTTAATAGCCCCATATGGCCGGTGAAAAAATCTGATGGAGGGTGGAGACTAACAGTAGACTATCGTGGCCTGAATGAAGTGACGCCACCTCTGAGTGCTGCTGTACCAGATATGTTAAAGCTCCAGTATGAACTGGAGTCGAAGGCAGCCAAGTGGTATGCCACCATTGATATTGCTAATGCATTCTTCTCAATCCCTTTGGCAGCAGAGTGCAGGCCACAGTTTGCTTTCATGTGGAGGGGCATCCAGTACACCTGGAATCGGCTGCCCCAGGGGTGGAAGCACAGCCCCACCATTTGTCATGGACTGATCCGAACTGCACTGGAAAAGGGTGATGCCCCTGAACATCTACAATACATTGATGACATCATTGTGTGGGGCAACAAGGCAGAAGAAGTGTTTGAGAAAGGAAAAAGAGTAATTCAGATTCTTCTGAGAGCTAGGTTTGCCATAAAGAAAAGCAAGGTCAAGGAACCTGCACAAGAGATTCAGTTCTTGGGAATAAAATGGCAGGATGGACACCGTCATGTGCCTATGGATGTCGTCAACAAGATAGCAACTATGTCTCTACCAGCAAACAAGAAGGAAACTCAAGCTTTCTTAGGCCTTGTGGGGTTCTGGAGAATGCATATTCCAGGTTACAGTCAACTTGTGAGCCCTCTCTATCATGTAACTCGGAAGAAGAACCATTTTGAGTGGGGACCTGAGCAACAACAAGCCTTTGAGCACATCAAACAGGAGATAGCCCGTGCGGTAGCACTTGGGCCTGTTCGGACTGGACCAACTGTCCAAAATGTACTGTACACAGCAGCTGGGGAGCATGGTCTCACCTGAAGCCTCTGGCAGAAAACATCAGGAGAGACTCGGGGTCGACCATTAGGGTTCTGGAGTCGGGCATATTGAGGATCAGAAGCCCACTACACCCCAACCGAAAAAGAGATACTAGCAGCATATGAAGGAATTCGAGCCGCTTCAGAAGTTGTTGGTACGGAAGAACACCTCCTCTTGGCACCGCGACTGCCTGTGTTACATTGGATGTTCAAAGGAAGCATCCCCTCTACACATCATGCAACCAGTGCTACATGGAGTAAATGGGTAGCATTGGTTACACAATGAGCTCGACAAGGAAAACCCAACCGCCCAGGAATTCTGGAGGAGATCATGGACTGGCCAGAAGGCAGAGATTTCGGAACACTGCCTGAGGAGGTGGCTTGTGCCCAGGAGGCACCGCCATATAATGAGTTACCAGAAGGTGAGCGTCGTTACGCTTTGTTTACTGATGGATCCTGTCGTGTGGTAGGAAACCATCGGAAGTGGAAAGCTGCTGTGTGGAGTCCCACAAGACAAGTGGTTGAGGCCACAGAAGGAGAAGGCGAGTCAAGTCAATTTGCAGAAGTGAAAGCGATCCAACTAGCCTTAGAGATTGCCAAAGGAGAAAAGTGGCCAGTACTGTATCTCTACACTGACTCCTGGATGGTGGCTAATGCCCTATGGGGGTGGCTACAGGAATGGAAGAAGACCAATTGGCTACGCAGAGGTAGACCCATCTGGGCTGCTGCATTGTGGCAGGATATCGCTGCCCAAGTGGAAAACATGACTCTCAAAGTACGTCATGTAGATGCTCATGTGCCCAAAAGCCATGCTACTGAAGAACACCGAAATAATGAACAGGTAGATAAGGCTGCAAAAATTGAAGTGGCTCAGCTGAACTTGGACTGGGAGCGTAAGGGTGAGCTATTTGTAGCTCAATGGGCCCATGAAACATCAGGACATTTAGGCAGAGATGCAACATACAGATGGGCTCGTGATCAAGGGGTGGACCTGACTGTGGAGGCCATCACACAGGTCACTCATGAATGAGAAACATGTGCCACAATCAAGAGAGCCACACGAGTAAAGTCTCCTTGGAACAGAGGGCGGTGGCTGGGTTTTCGGTACGGCATGGCCTGGCAAATTCACTATATTGGACCACTGCCGCGAACACGCCAAGGCAAGCGCTATATACTCACCATGGTGGAAGCAACTACTGGTTGGCTTGAAACATACCCTGTAAACCATGCCACTGCCCGAAACACCATCTTAGGCCTTGAGAGGCAAATTTTGTGGTGACACGGTACTCCTGAAAGAATTGAATCAGACAACGGAACACATTTCCGAAATAACACTATAAACTCCTGGGCAAAGAAACACGGCAGCGAGTGGGTGTATCACATCCCTTATTACCCACAAGCCTCTGGAAAGGTTGAAAGATATAACGGATTGTTGAAGACTATGTTGAGAGCATTGGACAATGGGGGATGGAAACACTGGGATATAAATTTAGCAGAAGCCACTTGGCTTGTAAACACCAGAGGGTCTGCTAACTGTCCTGGTCCTGCCCAAACAAAACCCCTCCATACTGTGGGAGGAGATAAGGTCCCCGTAGTGCACACAGGGAAATGGCTGGGGAAGGCAGTGTGGATTGCTCCCCCCTTGGGAAAAGGCAAACCCACTCGTGGGATTGTTTTTGCTCAAGGACCTGGGTGTACTTGGTGGGTAATGCGGGAGGATGGGGACACACGGTGCGTGCCTCAAGGAGATTTAACCTTGGGGGGAAGATAATTTGTGGTGTGAGTTGTATGTTGCAGGAAGTGATGCAGTAGGTGTGCAACGGAAAGTGAATTTCGCAAAGAACCAGATGAGTGCAGTGATGACCCCAACCTAGCCGGTGCTGGTGCCCAGCAATCAAACATACTGCGTCTCCTGTCCCGGACGTCCATCCTGAACATCTGGAAGAGTGGAAGAAGCCCATGGAACAGGGGATACTGCTAAAGGACAGGGGATAGTAGTTAATGAGAATGTGTTCATCTGTATGTTGGGTATAAAGATGGTTTAAGTACGTAGATTAAAATGTAAGTGCTGATAAGAAGGAATTTCAGTAATGGGTATTAAAATGATGGAATGGTTAAACATGTATTATGTGGGGCCTGAGCATGACGCAAATGGTATGGAATAACGGGTGGAGACTGTAGTGGGTCTGGCTGAGCTGGTTTTCCACATAGCAGCAGTGTTTTGTGCTGGGAGCTAGAAGGGTACTGATAACACACCCGTGTTGTGACTACTGCTGAGCAAGGATCCCAACATTCACCCCTCCAGTGGGATGGGGTGGACAAGATCTTGGGAGGGGACACAACCAGGACAGCTGACCCAAACTGACCAAAGGGATATTCCATACCATATGACGTCAGCTCAGCTATAAAGCTAGGGAGAAGGAGGAGGAGGGGAAAAAAAAAAAAAAATTGTCCTCCAGAGCAACCACTCCGCCCCATGAAGCCCTGCAGAACAGGGAGTGGCCAAACATCGCTTGCTGATGGGAAGTAGAGAATAAAACTTTGTTTGCTTTGCTTCTGCGCGCGGATTTGCTTGGCTTTGCTTCTATTATTATTATTAACTGCTTTTTGTTTTCTCATCTTATATTCCTCCCCTTTCTTTTTGCTCTGCTGAGGAGGGAGAGGGGAAGGAAAGGGGGGGGTGATAGAGTGGCTTGGTGGGTACCTGGCGCTCAGCCAAGATTAATCCACCACACCCTAATTACACAACAGCACAGGATGTCTTTACAGTGCCTTCCTCAGAGACCCTTCCTAAGATAAATTCCATCATTAACTCATGAGGAAAAACAGGTTGTTCTCTTCTTTACATTAGGTGTCCCAGAACAACATAGCTGTTTATTGGAGAGGCCAGACAGTAAAATTTTAATGGCTGAGAAGCCCAGGAGGTGTATCTGCTAAGGTGAGTCTCCCACAGCACATCTGGCACAGCTGTCCAAGGAAGCCGGCAGGGCTGACTCCAGAGATGATAATGGGCTGACTCCAGAGATGATAATGGACTGACTCAGGCCCTTGGCTTTCATGCTCTGTCAGCCTCTAGGACAAGATATTCTCCACAGTGGTGTAATCCAGCACATAGGTATGGACTGGGCCAGAGTCACTGGGCCCAGTGAGTGTGCTAGTGGGATGTTTTTTCTACCCCAAACTGTCATGGGGGTGAGGAAACATGTGAAACTGTGAAACAGGAAGAGATACTCAGAGCTAGTGTGGCAGATGAGATGGGAATGAAGGATGGAAGTTTCCTCTGTCCATGCCTCTTGGGCATATCCTTGTCAAATAGAATTAGTTGTGGTGGTGTTGTGTGGAATGCTAATACATGAGCATGAATCAAGAATGCTGATCACTTACTTCTAGTCTTGTAGCTCATTATAATATTGCAGGAAAACAAGGAATGTGCTTATATATGCTATTAGCTTTTTGTCACGTTGGTACCTTATAAATACCTGAAATACGATAGTTTCCCAAAGATAGAGCATTGATACTCAATAAAACAATTACGTTGCAACTTGTGAATTCAATTGTGCTGGTAATTGCTGGTATATCTGCTCAAATTTGCCTAATTCTACAATGACTTAACAGAAATTCCTTACTAATGTAATTAAATTGTCTGTGTTATTTTGAACAAGGTGAGCTTTATAATCTGGGAATATGTACTTGCAGAAAACTATTTTGCTGTTGTTTCGCTCATCTCAGTCTATTTCTTCCTATCAAGGTGGAATCTGCCATGCATCACATATCTTTTCACAATCAATTACTCTACAGTTTATTAAGCAGTATCTACAGGTCCTTTCCTATGTATTAAACAGGCTCTGATTCAAGAATAGGGTTAGTCTAGCAGTCATCCATGTTCCATGTTATCTTTCCCAAGATAGCTGGACAGCATGCCTGTTTAGCTTAAGTTCTGGAAATTAATACAGCCTGGTCTGAAAGTGTCATGATCAATATTAAATTAGGACCCAGATGATAGAGGCCATATAAGTGGACTTTTAACTGGTATGGCACGGGGTAATGGTTGTTGAGGGTTGGGTTTTTTTGTTTGGGTTTTTTTTTTTTCCTAGATGAGCTTCTAATGCCCTGGGGAATTTCAGTCTTTAAAATGCTGTTCAGTGTTTATTTAACCTATTCTCTTGGTTTAATTCACAGGAGCTCCAAATATGTGATAATCCAGCCTACAACGACTGGCTCTTTATATCAAATGCCAGAGTTCTGCTGCAGACGCACACCTTTAAAACTTTGCAAGAACAAAGTACATGGTCAGAGAGGACTACAGGGCTTTGCTGAATAAGGCAGATTTAATGAACCTGTTCCACAGTGGTTTGAAAATCTGACACACTAAAGCAGTTTCTTTGATAGCAGAGTCAGCAAGAGACACAATTTGTGCCTAGGGAAGCTGAGAAGCAACAATCATGACTCCAAAATTTATAACAGATAATGCTGAGACACATTACTGAGGGAACCCTGGAAGGGAAATGGAGACAGTTATTGGCATCAAGATTTACTTAAACAGCTCATACCCCTTCTCTAGTGGTATTGTCACTGTTTAGGAAAAGAAGGACCCTTGACCAGACACAGGTTCAGGCACACTTTTTCTGGTTTTCTGCAGATGTCTGTGTCTGGAGATGGTTTTGAAGGTAAAACAATGGGAAACTTAAAAGTGACAGAAGTTACGCTGGCACAAAACCATCTTGGCGTTATATGATTTAATTAACAGAATAGCAATTTAGTCTTTTTTTATTAAACAAATGTTGTCCTCCAAAAGCTAGTGTGACCTTAAAAAATTTCTAACTCCATTTAGCACCTTTTCAGAGGAGTTTAAATAATTCTTCCTCTAACAGAGCTGCTTTTGTCCTAGTGTTTCCTTTGACAGTCACACAGCACTAACATGTTGGGTGAAAAAACTGGTACAAAATATGCTATTACCTTTTCTATTCCTACTCCTTTTCCATTTCCAGTGAAGCCTCCTTCTGTGTAAATTGCTTTCAAAACTGTTTGCAACACTCCTAGTCTGTACAGTTATACACATCCCTTGCTGAGCAGGGCATTGAGGTGCCTGAAGCTAGAGCACAGTCCATCAGTCAGTAAAGACAGATAAATAGGAAAAAGGACAAACTGTTACCAGTTACCAATGCTTCTTTCCCTCTGCATTTTATCCATTACCTATAACATCTGTTTTCTCTTCCTATTTTCCTTTCTACGTGTGGTTCTCTCAGTTGTGCATCTGACTGATTCACTCTTGCTGAGGTAGTAGTTCACAAAAGCTTATGCTGCAGTTTGCTTCTGTCATGCACTCTTTCTGTCCCTTGTTCTGCTTTTCTGAATGCCGTTTAAATCCTCCATAATCCCTGCTTGAGGCATAAGTGATTTTCAGTGGAACTGAGCACAAGAGCGTTATTACTGAATGATGTGCAACTCTGTTAATTAAGTAAATGTTGTCCACAATCACTTGCCAACACATTGTGTTATCTCAAGGGGTGTAGAATGTCACTTTCATGCTTCCACAGTAATCAAAATAGTTTCTCCTGAATTTTAATTTCACTAATAAGTACTACTGAGTAATTGCAAAATTGTCTGTTGTTTCCTTAGAAGTAGAACACAATCATTTCCTAACAGGATGCTTTTCCACTAAATACATAGCAGTCCAGTCATAAATCAGTAGAACAGCAGTGCAGGAATTTCTTGTATTAAGGTACAGTCATAAATCAAAATCCCAATATAAAAATGAGTGGTCATTTCAGACTTTTAGATCATACATTCACCTGATATTTGGAGGGGAAGCATTTTTATTATGGGGCACAGCAAGAACAGTGAACTTGAATCCTTTTGCACTGACTAGGTGATTTACCTCCTTTACCTTTTTCCTTACATGGCTATTCAGTGACGACATGTTGCATTTCAACTAATCTGCTTTTTGTAAGACTAGGTAGATATGATCTAGTAATTAATTAAAAGGTAATGAAATCTGGCTTATTGTTTATTGTGATGATTTTAATATTCTGTTTAATGAGTTTTAAAATGCTGCCTGAAAGCAGAATGCACATCCAATGAGTGGTGAATCCATGGTGAATAATGCCTGTGAGCCCTACTTGCTAACAGCTGGAAAAATAATATTGTCTTACGTTGATGTATCATTTTGGATGCTACTATACTTCATATGTGATATCCAGGAATCATTTCAATGACTTGAGCACTTGTAATTTATTTGTGCATCTGTCTCAGCACTACAGTAGTGGCTGTTTTCTTCCTATATCTTAATGGAGGGCCTGATCCAAACCTGCTGAGGACAATGCAAAGCTTCCCATTGAGCTTCTTGGGCTTTAGATCAGGCCCACAACTTACTGCTGGCAAGATAACAAGTGTTCCTAAATTACTGAACCATCATATTGACAATTATGATAACATTTTTGTTATTTTCAAAGCAAGTGATTTTCACTAATTGTGACAGTGATTACAGTATTCAGCTCCTAGCTGGGAAATTGTTCTTGCAAAGGAAAGATGCTACGACATACTGATAAGCAATAAACGAGAATCCAAATATACAACCACTTTAGTTTTCATAGGTCTGTTGAGGGGCTTTGTCACTTGTTGCCCAAGCAAGTTTTAAGCAGGCTGGGTGATGAAGGAGGTACACAGGAAAATATATACAGAGCTGTTTACTTTGTTTTCCTCGTCCAGTGAGTCAAGGTTTGCTGAAGTGGGCTACTTTAGTTTAGTTGAACTTCCAGAAGTTTCTAGGTTGATCGCCTAAGGTTCAGAGGCTCTGGGACTCTAGTGTCTGTGGTGACAAAGCCACAGGGACTGTAAGCAAGGGCAGCTTCTAGATGCAGGTCACTTCAGTTTACCCTTCTAACAAGACGCAGGGGTGGAGGAAGAGGTGGCAGGGCTGACAAGGTGAGGTGACTTGTCTCCTTTTCTCAAAGCAAACACTGCAGGAGGGTTTAAAGATGTGGTGATAATACTTTGCATGGTAAGCACTGGCAGGACAATGTCTCACCCACCACAAAAGAATCCACTGAGCTGTGCAGTCTTATCATGCCCTGAATATTAATAGTGAATGATTAAAAGAGCTCCCTTGGTTTGGAATCAAAGCATGACTGTCAACTCCTTGATATCACTGTTGTCATGTTTGTCTTGATTGCAAATGATAATTACATGTTTAGCACAGATCTCTGATATTTTCACATTGACAATTTTACAATGAGTATGTTGTAGTTCCTGTTTAGTCTCTTTTCTCCTTTGTCACTGGAAGCAATTTTCTGAAGCTACAAAAACATCATTAATCATTTGTTTCAGTAGAAGAACACAGAAATATGAGATTGTGTCCTGACAGAAAACAAACTTTTCAGTTCACCACAGATTATTGCTCTTAATTCATATTACAATCCCATGGCACTTTGAAGGACTAGCAGTACTTTCTTCAAGTTTTGGATCTCCTACATGCTTAAAGATCAAGGTATTATGACAGTGTAGAAGGTGGCTTCAGAGTAAAAGTGGTTTTGAAACTCTGAGCACTCATCCCATGGATATTGACTAAAATTTCCTTTTGAATGTGAGCTGAAACTTTCTAAGTCATTAGGAAGTAATATTTTGTAGTTTTCACTGGTTCCCATGGTGGAATGATAAAGGATTTTCATTTTATTATTTTTTGACACTTGAGATAGATTTATATTGTAGATGCAATAATAATAATAACAATAAATTTAAAAATTATTACCAGCAATAAATTGATTCATGCATTAGTTTTGCAGTAATGCCTGGGAACTGGTTGTGCTAAATACTGGACTACTACCATTGTTGCTCTGGGGCCTCTACTCTCCAACATTCCCAGCTGCAAGCTCTGTCTCACAGATGGCACCACCCCACATTTTAGAGAGGCACGAGAGCATGACAATAACTTTGTTAGACTGGCTGCTGCAGCTCAGCTAGTACTGCTGTTCTGCTCCATATCATAGTTCCCATCTACATGGTGCTGTGGAAGAAAACTTACTTAGTAATTCCCAGCAAGTTCTTCCTGCAATAACCAAAACAAGATCTACCTGTGCCGCTTTCATTCAAGCCAGTATTATGCAAATTTTCACCTGCCACTTATTCTCTGAATTTCCTCATGGAACAGGCAGAATGGTACAATGGAGATCAGGGTAAAGCTGAAGCAGTGGTCACATGTGTTAAGACATAGCATAACATTAAAAGTTGACCGCCTCTTAAAACTAGCAGCCTGGATTGACCCATTTCACTAGTCCCTTGTTTTCGCTAGCTCTACAGTAACCAGGCTTATCAAACATTTCTACTGTCTGGCCACATAAAATTATGCACATAACAGAGCAGTAAACAGGACAATGCTTGCTCAGAATTACAAGAACAACTGTATTTGTGATGAACCATGTTGTGATGGCAATTATCCTGGGAGACTGTGCTATTAGCAACCTGTCAGTCAAAGTAAAACACCTTGGATAAGGCTTCACTGACTGAAAGAGAATTGTGGCCTCATGTGGGGATTTAGTGAAGCCTCGGCAGGGCTACGTGGTGGCTGCCACGTGGCCTCGCCACTTTTACCCGCCCCCTCCCCTCTGCTGTAGGTCATGGACAAGAGAAAGGAAACAAAAAAGTTTTTAAAGTGCCTTTTTGAGTTGAGATAAGGAAGGTTTAATATAAAAAGAAACATGTAATAAGCAGTTGCAATTAACAAGAACAATAGTAACAGTGAGAAAAGAGCAATGCAAAAAAAGACTAATACCAGACAAAAAGGGCTGGACTGAGCCCAGCGAAGCAGCCGAATGCAAACTGCCCCTCCACCGGAACTGGCCCCAGGGTGTGACGTCAGCATGGTTGTCGCGGTCGGAGCGCAGAGGTCTGACCACCTCCCAGAGGGAGAAGGGTTGAGGGCAAAGAGGAATATCTTCCCACCAGGCTCGTAAGCAAATACGGAGACCGAATGGGTATTTAACAAGTTTATTACTAAATATATTCAAATAAAACCTTATTTACTCTATGGAAATATTATGATATTAAAGAATACTATGCCCACCCATTCATTCCCTCTTTCACCCACTGAGAGATAAGGGCAAATAAGGACTTAATTATGTCAAAATACGACCTGTATGTGTGGATAGTGCATGTGTGTGCCTGTATG